>JAOQML010141111.1:0-15581 GCA_027568935.1 Erythroxylum urbanii | reverse complement strand
AGGTTAAGATATTCTTTCGGCACAAAGCATCATAGAGATGGCAGATGAAATTGTCACGAGTGTCTTCACCCCTGAAGATCAAGAAGACGTCGTACTTCAATCGGTGAGAGGCCAAAGAAGGAGAAGAAGAAGCCATTATTGTTGAAGGAAGAGGTTGGGAGCTATCTAATAATAGAAAATGGCCACTCGTAACCTGATGTGCATTATTGAAGACAATCAATTGACTTGAAGTACTCTTAACACAGCATTTTTTTGTTAACTGAAACTTCCATGAACTTTCTCCGAAAAGTAGAAGATTATTACAAGCCATTTTCTTTCGTAAGTGGATATTATTTCTCTACCTCTTTGTCTTGCACGTATGTCTTACTCTATCTGACGTTCAGCTTTTATATTATGTGTATGGACGAAGGTTACTCAACTAATAGGCGTCTTGTAGATAAGATTAGTTATTACCATAATGGGTATTTTAAATTCACATATATTGAAATTATGGATCTAATGCCGTGGACTACTAGAACTATCCTTTACACGTCGCCCACAAAAATATATAAAAATATCCATAAAGAGATAGGGTTGTGTTAGATGGTGGTGGTTGGTATATTAGGTGGGGCATCAAAATGTAACTTTCCACCTCCATTTCCAATATGACAACTTCGTTTTCTGGTGCCGGCAACCGACCACTTACACCGCCTTCCAGTTGATTTTCTAATTCTATACTTTAATTGTTCTTATTCTCCTACATTAATTAGTAATCTATACTTTTATTTGTTTGTCAATATTATCCTTTCAAAGCGTACGATCACCCTTTCAAGACGACGAATCACATGATAAGCAAAGAGAGAGCTTGAAAGCCTTCCTAGCAACTTTTTCGACAAGTCAACATCTCTTGAAGAAAATCTATTTGGAGCCCATGGAAAATTTGGAGCATCTTGACTTTTAAGTGACACAGCCATACAGAAGCTGCCAACGTCTATTGGCAATATCAGAGGGCTTAAGTATTTGCTGATTTATTTTTCATCTTTCAAATATTGTTTTATAGGAGACCACCATTCATTGGCTTTGTTGTTGCAAGGCATTTCTTTACGACATTTAACCCTTAACAAATGTAATTTACAAGAAATCAAATGCAGAAACCATTGGCATTAAACTCTTTTTCTTTCTCTCGTTCTTTATTTGGGTATAATCATTAATTTGTGTTATAAATTTGTGGTGTTCAGGCGTATTTTGGGATATACCATCCAGGAAATAGAATACCCGAGTGGGTCAAGTATGAAATGATGAATTCTGTGAAGCATTTGATTTTCCAACTTTAGGAGTGTTGCTATCTTCAATTTGTGATTTCAGTTAACTCATACATATTCATCTGTTCAATGGCCAGGTAAGTCTAAAATTTGTGATTTCAGTTAACTCATACATATTCATCTGTTATCACAAAAACTATCTTTACTTCATTATTTGATATATATGTGTGTATTTATGCATCGGAATGTTTAAATATAAGATCTGACTCTTCACAGATAATTATTGGCTTAATATAAGTGTATGGTAATCGCTTCCAATTTTCAGAATTTTGTAGAATCATGTGCATCAGTAATCAGAGCTCACAGGGTCAACTATCATTTGCTTGTGATTCTTAACAATGAATTGTTGATGAATCAGAATCAGAAGTAAAAAAGTAACCAAGTCAAAGCTCCTTAAATGGTGAATACATTAGGTGCTTAAAGCTTCTCGAGTTGTATCTGAAAAATCTGCTTCATGCCTGCAATTCTGGTAGGTCTGAGTTGGTATCAACAGAAGAGGTAGGAATTAGGAGTCCTGAGGCCTTGAGAAAAGGAAATCAAACAAAAAGAAGCATTCTCAATCATGGCTGTCCCAAAACGGTAGAATAAGCATTGATCAGTGAATCTGTTTTAGCCTGGTACTTCAACAGGACGAATTTCATTTGTGAACTTGACACGGGAAGCTGGTTATTCAGGAAACTGTGGAAGATTTCATTGGTAGTCTACCAGATGAAATGTTTCAGCACGTCATTTCTTTACTCCCTTTTGAATCTGCTATTCAAACTATCCTAGACTTTTATGGGAGAAGTCATTAGTAAAACGTGGCAAAAAAGAGGATATTGCCATCGCAATCTCTAGCTTCTTGAAAAATTTCGATGAGCAGAATCCGTCAAAAATAACCCACAAGTTTGAGTTCCATTTTGAGAATGAAGATCAGGTCCTAGCTATTGTTGGTCCTAAAAACAAACTCCATCTTTGTTAATCAGGAATTTCCCGTTTCTTTTGGCCTTCAATTACAGTTTAATCACCAAAATATAGCCATCCGACCATCTATGTCCACTTTCCTTGTTAAAAGTCTGCATCTAGCATATGTCAGTCATCTTTCAAGTGAGATTGTTCCCGTTTTGCTATCGAATTTCCAGTATCTTGAAACCCTGAAAATCATAGCCTGTAATGGTTTACAGACCATAAGTCTCGATTCAGAGAAAAAGCTTGTAAATTTATCAGTTCTTGACCATCCTGATCTTAAATTTATCCACATAAGGTCTTACAAGCTCAAAACTTTCCGTGAACGGGGGGTGATGCGCTTTTTTTGCCCTCAAAATCACTTTAACCTGGCAGGTGCTATGCTCGATTGCAGACTAAATTCAGATTAAATTAGTCTCAAACATAAACATTGATTCGAAAGATTCAATGATCGAGTTTTATCATCTAAACGACACCGTATTTGATTTATAAGTATAAAAAATTAAAGATCAAAATACATATTTTTGAATTAAGTCATTCAAAAGAGGATCGAGTTAGTACAGCCTCTGATTCAACCTGACTCAATCTATTGTCAAGCCCAGTAATTCTTCAGTTCCGCTCAGCAAATGCAATTCTCTGCTTCTGTTTAGTTATTTCTGAATGATTTTAAGGCAATCAAAAAAAAGAAAAAAATAATTTACGTCTCCTACAGTCACGGAAGTCAATCGGGAGCGTCCCTGAGTTTGGCGAACAACAAACGCATAAATTAATCGTGCAAATGGTATAAGTGTTCTTCTAGAATCTGTTGAATTTCTTCATCTTAAGGAGGTTGATCGAGTTACGCTGCATTTCTCTGTTCTCGAAGAAAAAGAAAGGAGATAGAAGTTTACTTGAATGAGGCGTAAGTCAAAGAATTTCCATGACCTGACCACAAGAGCAGCACCTCCGACTAACGGAAGTGGAGTTATTCTTCATGAATTCGCAAATATGCCATGGTTTGAAGAGCCTAAAAAACTCAGTTATATGGAGGTTGACGGTGGGGTCCGTCATGACCTGACCCGATTTATACAGATCGAGTAAGGTCGGGTCAAGTCAAGTTGGGATAAGTTAAGTTTATATGATCGGGCCGAATCAAACGTAGACGAGTCTTAATGAATTTGTCAAATATGAAAATAGAGATAGAAATAAATTGAATCGAGCTCTTTTCAATTTGGGCTTAATCAAATCAGGCTAAGGCATATGAACTTGAATCAAGTCGGATCAATTTTGGTAAAAAAGATCGAGTCCAGCAATCCGTCAAACATATCCATTCGTTGAAAGAAGACGAAGAAAGAAGACTCTATTCAGTTGCAGAGTTAATACGGTATTGGTTGACGGTCAGACTATTTTGGTCTCTTCATCATTTATCTCCCTCCCGTAAACTCATGGTATTCTTCTTTCTATCTTTCAAATTTCAATTTCAGTCTGCAAAATCTCATATTCATTTGATTGTGATTTCCCCCAAATTCTGAAGACCAATACCTAATTACCTATTTTCCATGAACATCTCTTGAAAAACAGCTTGAAGGCGCTTCCTGAAGTCATGGATAGGTTGGCGGCTCTTAAAGATAGGCGTAGAGAAGTTGCCATTGACCATTGCCAATCTCAAAGGGCTCAAGCATTTTCTAATTTATTACCATTCGTTGCCTTTGATAGGTATTTCTACCAACCGTTCACAACCGTAATTTAAGGGAATTTGCGTGACGATTCAAGAGGGCTCCTCACGCTCTAAGGCGGCTTCTGAAATTTTGGAGCCCATGGATAATTTGGAGCAGCAACAAACTACTTCTATTTGTTATATTCGATAACATACCACAAAAAGAAATGTACAACCAAAAATATGGTCAATGTTCTTAGGCTAAAACTTCACATAAGTATCAAAATGCATGAAATTTTGCACACTTTCATTTAACAAAACCATCGAGATACTTAAAAAGTAATTTAATAAAAAACACTAATCATAGGTGTCTTTTTCATGCATTAACCAAAAATGTATCATAACTTACAAATTAATTCTAAACAACAATCAAAAACAGACCGATTATGTACAAGTAGAGGGTACATGAGATTTCATATGCAGTTCTAGCATATGCTAAGGTAATCATAGTTCCATTCTAACAACTGTACCATCTACAGGTACACACTACCAAGCCATATACAACCGGAAGAGGTAAAGAGAAAATAGAAATTGATAAAAAACAGACCGATTATGTACAAATAGAGGGTACAGGAGATTTCATATGCACAAAATAATGGGAAAGTAATGTAATAGAAGCACCAAAGGCACTCAAATTCAGAATGAAAGCTTTTCGATGATACATTTGCCACTAGATATCCTTGGCTTTAGCTTCCAAGCATCCACCGTTTCTTCTTCTTCATAGTATCCATCAGAGGTAGCTCTGGAGAACAAATGAGGCGATAACAATAAGAAACTACAAATTGGAAAGTATTCATGCTCTCGGTCGAGAAACGAATCGAAAGTTTGGAACTATGTTCGTGTCACGAACACCAGCAAATGACTCAGCAAGTATGTGCATTCTAGAGAAAAGTTTGAGAGAGAAAAAAAATGACAGCTGCAGTATTAGTACTAAGCCACAAAATCAGTCACACAGGTGTCCAGCGTAGATTACAAGTAAAAGGAAATGTGCAACTTCAGAGAAGGAAATCAGAAGAAGGGAATTCAGGAAGAAAAAGAAGACATACAGAGGGAATTTTCTTCTTACAATCTTCTTGCCCTTTTTCCTTCACAACCCAGCTCATATACCTTCGTTTTCTCTTACCTTCAGTGGTTTCAGTGGTTTCTTTCTGATCCTAGTGCTACGCCTCAGCGTTACCTCTGGACGTAACTCTGAGTGTACCTCCTCATGGGCGTTTTCTGCCATCTCTGGGTGTACCTCCTCATGAGCGATTTCTGCCATCAGTCCACTCTTAACAACCGCATCATTGGGCTGCAATTCCACACCACCACTTGCCAACTCAGCACTCGTAACGACCTCATCAAGTGCTTGCTCCTCTACAGTCGTGACAGTTCGATCATAGCAACATATGCAAAGCTCATAAAATGAGAGAACATAGATTTCATGCTTGTGATATGCCATGAGGCAAGTATCTCATTCATTTCAAAACTAATCAGATACATATTCAGTCCCATAATGTTTTACCTACTTTAGGATATATTGAATTATAGTGCACCTCTGACCAAGAGCTCAAGAAAACAACTGAATGTCAAGCATCCATTATCAGACAGAATCTTTGTTGGTACGAGACAAGGAAAGATGATCGACTGAAATTTTGGCTTTCCTTTTGCTATAAATCACTTGGAAGAACAAAAATCTAAAAGGGGATTGGAAAATCGGTCTTGTAACCTTATCTCGTTCATACTTTTGAGAGTGTGGCAAGATCTCAATGAAACATGTATCCTTGAATGATGTTATAACAAATATCTTTATTCCATATTGTAGTTAGGTGGCAAGGTGCATTAGTCCTCAATGCAAAATGCTTCCAAATAGGAAAGAGCAGAACAAAACTAACATAAAAGCTTACATAAATTTAAAAGTTAAGACTCAAGAACATAACTTTTATACGTTTCAATAAGCAAATAAGAACAGAGAAACATAGAAATTTGGTAAAATGAAAAGGAAACATTGAACGATTAGCAATTGCTCATACAAAATCTGCAGCAGCTTGTAATGTGACGTAATCACCTTATTCACCACTCCTAATACCAACCATATAATAGACAGAGTAAACATGGATTCATTCATAAGGCTTTTGAAGGTAAACAAAGAAAAAATTGGGGCAACAAAGTTGTTCATTTTCTTCAAATATTCACTGAAAATCCATTGAAACATAACCCACATTCATTTCTTGGTGAGAGCTGAGCAGATATGATGCGGATACAGATTAGAAATTTCCAATGTTAGTCTAACATATAGGCATAGTATCAGTTCATTAAAACAGTTTTACAGTAACTCATTCAGATGTCAACTAACCTGATTAACTATTTGTTCTCTAACTTGTTTGTGGTATTCAGGAGATCAGTAAACTTGATCCGATGAACTGAAATTTGAGAAAGAGGATAACTACATCGAATAGTAACGAAAAGAAGTGAGCTACCGACAAGAAAATAGATCTTTAAAATTCAAAAGAAAACAAACCTGACCATATCCTTCAACTTTGTTCTCAACCAGATCATATACTTTCAGCCTGAATAACAAACAACACATCATTGTTTGGAAGTCAGGTTTAAACAAACAATATGTTTCCAATTTCACTAATAAGAGAAAACGTTACAAATACTTTTGGATTATGTATTTGTTTGAAAAACTTAGAACATTAATCATAAATTCTGCAAAGTTTAGGCGTTTTCGCATAATTTAATAAATTGTTTAAAGTCAGGAAAAAAATGCATAGGAAGAACCAGTACGAGACTTGTCTAGTAGCCTTTGATGAGAAGAGACCTCTTCATCTTCTGAAGGCATTTGTCAATCGTTTTTGGAACATGCCTTGGAAAACAAAATAGGAGAGTCAATTCATGCAGAGATTAAAATATTTGAACAAGTAAAATTCATAATATTGAACAATCTTAAGCAAAAAAAATATAAAATTATCGTCTCCTAAGCAATACTCACAAGAACTGGAACCACCGTCTGATTTAGCCTCTTGCCCACTTCACCATCAAGAGCAGACTTATCTGCTATATCTAAAGTACATCTCAACTCTTCCATCTTTGGTTTTTCTTCAGCAGTATGAATCAGTATCTCATCAATGATATGATTTCTTTTGAAACAATCATCGTCATCCAAGACTTTCTGACCACTCTTGTGATCTGAGAAACCATACAAACTATCAAATCAGCCCAGAGAAACAGAAGTAGCCCAAAATCAAGATCAAATTTGATAGCCCACTGTCAAATCAATGACTTGGTAGGCATAGATTGATTCTTGGATATATTGAAAATGTTGATGCTTCCTATAATAAAAACATCTCTTGAGCACCAAATGGAGATCATATTGTGCGATGCATGTTCATAGTTTCTTAATCCCTAATCCCTTGTAAATGCAATATATGCAAGAACTATTTTCTCCGAATGTTTTTACTTATCCGATCGAGTTGGACGCCCTGACAGAGGATGCTGATATGCTATAAGAAGTCAATAAGGGATGGAAATGGGTCGGCCGGGCTTAGGTCACAAGCAGGCCAGACCGATAATTAAAAAATTACTTACTTCAAAAAATTTAGAATTGATAATTAAAAAATGATTTAGAAAGAGTTTTGACATAGTTGCCAGAAACATAAACAAATAATTCTGAAGTACGAGAAGGACATAAGTTAGAACTAATGAAATGAAAAGAATATTAGAAAAGAAATACATACATACATGTGAAGCCATCTACGAAGTCCACTCTGCTCCACCGCCTAGTGGGAGCATTGACCTTTGAAGCTGTGAACTCTTCATTTAGTTCAGCTTTTTCTATCTTCACCATGGACAATGGAGTAGGAAAGTTGAACGTGTGGCAGAATTCAACACGATTTTCTTGGGTGTACAGTAAAATGATCTCATACTTTTTGATTATATAGTTAGACATGCTGACCTTAAAAAAGGCTACATCCATCTTGAAGATCTTACATCCTTGATCCATAAGACGAAGTAGTTTTAATTAAACTCGATAACAAGAATGTAACAGTAAATAGGAAAATAAAACTCCAACTCCAAACAAATCAGATTTAATAGTTTCTCTTATCAATAGCTTTTGTTAGAACTCAGAACAGAGAAACACGTCAGCTCACCTAGTTGAAGCATTGAACGTAATTAATTTCATTCAATTTCTTCTATCTTCAACCTCTTTTCGGGCATATAGGAGAATGACCCCGCACTTGATCTTTTCAACTTGGACACTCCTAAATTTGGAAAGTCAAATGTTTCACAGAATTCATCCTCATCTTTTTGGGCATATAGTGGAATAACTCCACACTTCTTTATTCCATTCTTAGTTGTCCTGAACCTAAAAAAGGCTACATCCTCTTCAAAGTCACTGTGTCTACTTACCCATTCACAAAATCTTACATTAACGAAGACTACCATATGCTCTTTACCTTCTCCGTCCACGTAAAGTGCGTAAAGTGCTTCGGAATCAGAAGAGGAGAAATGGTAATGGTCTCCAAAATAGCAATCATAATGGAAGAGTTCTCCATCAGAATCAACACACAGATAGAAAGCAAATCCCAGAAAAAGATGATTAAACCAATGAGAAGGAAGGTGAATTTGAATGGAATCACCCATGCTTTGATACTTCACCCACTCTGGTATTCTACTTCCTGGATAAATCATATCAAAAGAAGCCTGAACAACAAAAATTTCTATTCAAATTAATAGTTATACAGACCCAATTAAAGAAAGAAAGAAAGACAAAGAGTTACGTACCAATGATTCCTGCATTTGACTTCTTGTATAATTCCTCAACAGTGCATTTACTACTTCCTGGCATTCATCTTCATCCAACTTCAAGCAATTCCGTAATTCGAAGTAGTAGTAACCCCTTTGTAAGTCAAGAGGTAGTTCTTTAAGGGTCCTTATTTCTTTAAGTGACCTGCAATGGCTGGCTGAAATTTCGTAGACATTTGATGGGAGTTCCGGTAAGGATAGAAGCCTTTCGCAGTCGTTTATATAAAGACGTTGCAATTGTGAAAGTTGTTTAAACGTAGCAGGGATTCTCTCAAAATCATTTTCACTCAGATCTAGATACCTTAAAAAATATAGAAAGCTCAAGTCCTCAGGCAATTCCCTCAAATTACAGTTAGAAATGTCTAAAGATACGCTCTGCCAAAAGTCTTCTGACAATAAATTTTCAGAACTCCTTGGGTAGAAAGCAAGCTTCGAGCATTTACTCATATTTATAACCCCAATCTCATTGCAACTGCCAATAAATGATGGCAGCTTCTCTATAGCTGTCTCCCTTAGGCAAAGGAACACTGTATTACTCGGAGGCTCCAAGATTTTAGGAAGCAACTTAAAGCGTGAGCATCCACTCAGATCAAGTTCACAGAGAGATGTTAACTTGCTAAAAAAGTTGCTTGGAAGGCTTTCAAGCTCTCTACAATCTTTCATCCATAAGAACCCCAATTTGTTTAGGCGTTCAACTGATGACGAAGGTATCTGTCTTATAGCAGTCTTATTCAAGTTTAACTCCTTCATGTTGCTTGAAATTTCTGGAAATGTATTCAAATTTGAACAACCACAAAGATCAAGAATTTCGAGAGCTTCTAGAAATCCACTTCTACCGTTGGGAAGCTGAGTTATGCTTTTATTCTGTACTAAACTTAGGGACTTTAATCTCCAAAAACCATCAACAATCCAATATTTAAGTCCAGATACCAAAGAATCTTTCTGTAATTAACAAAAATAACAAAAAGATTAATTAATCCAATCTAGTATTAATTACAATTTTTAATATAGTAAATTTATAAATTGCTTAGTGGTATAAAATTTTCGTACCTCGTCTCTCTTCAATAATTGTTTGATGTTGCTGTTTGGTAATTGAAGTACCACAAGATTCTTTGGTTGAAAATTAGGTGGAAAAGATTCCAATGGATACTTATCCCACCTAAGGTACTGTAAAGTATTAGGAAGATAATCAAGACCTTGAGAGAGATGTAGATTACTTTCTCCATAAAAATTGAGAAATCTAAGCTTAGACATCTTCATAAATACTTGTGGATTTAAATTAATCTCTCTTATCTCAGATAAGTCCAAAGTGATGGTTTCCACAGCTTCAGCTTCCTAACAAAAGACACTCGAAATATATATAGATAAGTTATTATGACAATAAATATTTTTTCTCAATAAATCAGGAATTATAAAAGACTATTAATAGTAGATAACATTTTTTAAATATCTTACCTTATTTCCTGCAAATACTTCATAAATATCTTGAGGATCTCATAATCTACTACGTTGGTACGAAGACTTAGCTTCTTGTCGAACGATTTCCTTTCCCATTTCTTGTAACAAATCATGCATGTCCAACCAATATTTTGAAGTAATAAAGCACTTGTCTATAAGAACACTTAATGTAATACCTATATCGAACCCATATATTTTCCTCAAAATATCTTGGTTAACATATATTTGCGCCGCATGTTTGAAAAAACATGCAATGTCAAGAAAGACATCCTTTTCCATTTTAGATAAGCCATTGTAACTGACTTGTAGCACTTGTTGGATATCTTTATTTTGAGCTTTTGACAATTGAGTCAATGTACTTTCCCACTCCTCCTGATTTTTTCCATTTAGGGCAGAACCCAAAACTTTCAAAACCAAAGGATTGCCTTGTGCATATTCCACAAGCGATTTTGACAAGGACGCATAATCATCTCTTGGGTATATTTGACTAAAAGCACTCTTATTGAAAAGATGGAGGGCATCATAATAATTTAGTGGTTCAACTTTATATATAAAACCATTCCTCCCTCCAAATACTTGCTTATTTCTACTAGTAACGAGAATCATACTTCCTTCACCGAACCAACATGGATCTCCAATCAAATAATCTAATTGAAGTTTATCATTCACGTCGTCAAGAACAATTAACATTCTCTTCCGACTAAGTATTCTTTTAAGAAATGGACTGAGTCTTCCACTAAACATATTTTTAACAAGATTTTCTTCACCCATCGCTTTTGAAACAAGTTCTTCCCGTAAGTTCATCAAATCACTTGCTTCTGCTTTTTGCCTCACGTTATGTATAAAGCAACGATCTTCAAATTCAGGAGACATGATATCATATATGACTTCAGCGGTAGTAGTTTTACCCACTCCGCCCATCCCCCAAATTCCTAAAATGTTAATCTTGAATGGGTCAATTGTAAATACTCTTTTTATTTCCTCAATGCGCGAGTCCATTCCAACCAAGTGCCCAAAATCATCACATGTTATCGATTGGTTCAGTTTTTTTAAAATATCTTCAACGATTTTATTAATAAGCAAATCATCATTCCTGTAAATTATGAAACACAATTTAAATGAATAAAAAGCAAACGAACCCTTTACTTGGAATGACCATACAACCTAAAACATACCTGAACTCCTTAGAATCAAACCCAGATAGATAGATTGGTGGCTGTGGTCAAGGCATGCTTCCATCTTTGAATCTTGTATGCGTTCTTTTTCTCGTGTTTATCAAAAGCTGCTGCAATGTCATGGGATTGTTTTCTTAAATGGGATGGATCTACCTCGTAAAAGATAGGTATGACAATTTGTCCATGGGAACGGTGACAATCGATGATCTCTGCAAGCTCATCAAGACACCAACTGGAAGATGCATAGTCTTTTGAGAAAACAAGGACAGCAACAGTGGACTCTTGGATTGCTTGGGGAAGCGACTGAGCAATTTTTTCTCCTCTTTTGAGATCATAATCGTCAAAGAAGGTTTGGAGAGCCTTTCGGTGCAAAGCAGCATAGAGATGGCTGGTGAAACTGCGACGAGTGTCTTCACCCCTGAAGTTCAAGAAGACGTCGTACTTCAATCGGTGAGAGGCCAAAGAAGAAGAACAAGAAGCCATTATTGTTGGAAGGAAGAGGGTGGATTGTGGAAGCTGTATAATAATAGAAAATGGGCACTCATAATCTTATATGATGCATTATTGAAGAGAATCCATTGACTTTGAAGTTGTCTCAAAAACGCGTTTTTATGTTGATAGTCTTCACATGAGATTTTGCGAGTGGTTATGTCGAGGATGTAGCTTTTCCTAAGTTGAGCAGCGGAGTCAAAATGTGCGGCGTTATTCCACTTTATGTCACAGAAAGAAGAGATGGATTTTACTTTTCAACTGTTGGAGTATCCAAGGTGAGTTATACACTTATACATATTTTTTATTTTACTTTATCATTCTCTACTTTTATCATTCTTGCAAATTTTTCTTCCAAAGCTTCTATTTGATTTCTCAATAATCGTCACCACTACGTATTCTCAGATTTCACAAACTTTTTCTGTTCATTAGATCTGAGAATATGTTTTCTTTCGTGTATATGGTGAAAAAACGAATTGAGAAGAATGTATGATGATCCTTCAAGGTGGCAATTTCCCTGATAAGTAAAGGGAGAGCTTGTCTCTCGGTAAAGTACTAAAGTTCATGTCTCACACATCTTTTTGCTTATAAAAACGTTATGAAGTAAAAAGCGACAGATTATTCTAGGCAATTTGTTCTTGTCAGGAAGCCACGTTACTTTGATAGACAGTGGGTCAGGTTGGTTTTGTGTCACGACCAGAAAATAGTTAATAGTCTAAAGCCCGATCAGTGGGTTGGGCCAGGTTTGGAACAGTATGTGAAAATAGTTTGTCTACAGGTATACACTGCCAAGTTAAATACATCCAGAAGATGTAAAAAGAAATCAGAAATTGATCAAAAAGACAGCCTGAATATGTACAAATAGAGGACACAGATTTCATATGCACAAAAGAATGGGAATGTAGTGTAGCAGAAGCACCAATGGCACTCAAATTCAGAATGAAAGCTCTTCAATGCTAGATTTGCCACTAGACATTCTTGGCTCTAGCTTCCAAGCATCCACCATTTCTTCTTCTTCCTAGTATCCATCAGAGCTAGCTCTGGAAAACAAATGAGACGAGAACAATAAGAAACTACAACCTGGAAAGTATTCATGCTCTCTGTCGAGAGACAAATCGAAAGTTTGGAACTACGTTCAATCATAGCAACATCTGCAAAGCTCATAAAATGAGAGAACACGCAGATTTCATGCTTGTGATATGCCATGAGGCAAGTATCTCATTCATTTCAAATCTAATCTAATAAATATTCAGTCCTATAATGTTTTACCTCCTTCAGGATATATTGAATTATAATGTACCTCTGCCCAAAAACTCAAGAAAATAACTGCATGTAAAGCATCCATGAGTATCAGACAGAATCTACGTTGGTATAAGACTACGAAAGATGATGACTAACTGAAATTTAGGCCTACCTTTCATTTTAGATCGCTTGCAAGATTGAGAATATGAAAAAGAGATTGGGAAATCGTTTGAATTTTTTAGAGTGTGGCAAGACCTCAATATATCCTCGAATGATGCAATAACAAATATCTTTATACCATACTGCAGCAGTTAGGGTCGCAAGGTGCATTAGTTATTAATGTAAAATGCTTCCAAATAAAACAGAACACAACAAAATTGATACAAAAGCTTACATAAATTTAAAAATTAGACTCAAGAACCTAACTTTTATATGTTCCAATTAGCAAATAAGAACAAAAAAATAGAGAGAAAATCAATAAACAAAAAGGAAACATTGAAAGAGTGAAGTTGCTCATACAGAATCTGCAGCAGCTTGCAATGTGACATGATCACCTCATTCACCACTCCTAATACCAACCATGGAATAAACAGAGTAAGCATGAATTCATTTGAGAAAGCTTTTACTGGGAAACAAAGAAAAACTTGTTCACTTTCTTCAAATATTCACCGTGAGATTTTACCTGAAACAATGTGGATACAGATTACGAAATTCCACTTTTATTTGTATTACAAAATAATAATACAAATCCTAATAAATAATAATGATAGCTAGAGCGTCTATCATTTGATTCATGTCCTGTCGATAAATTTATCTGAGAAAGTGAAAGAGGTACCGAAGCCAAGTGCATATCTGAATCAGTAGCACATAGGGTGGATGATGTCTCTCCAGGATCATGGATCGTGCCTCCCTCAGCACACAAATCCTTGGACACAGCAAGCTCAAAGGAATCCAACCTTAGACTATCTCCATGTACGTGATTATTGTTTGATTTCTCAGCCATAGTCTTTGCCAGCCCATCTTCAGTGGAAGAGAACACCTGAGCTACTACCTCACCATCAAACAATATATTCTCACTTAAGAATCAGAAAATTAAAAGCTACGTGTTCCTTTCTTAAATAAGCTGATCCCATCATCTGATATAGAGGAGATTCCCATCGATTGAGAGTCTGAAAAGTTGGCTCTATCAACCAGCTCGTCATCATTTCTATCAGAATCCTTCTGATAATTTAAAGCATTCAAGTGGTGCTCCTGCTTCCTAGATTTGTACTCGTTGTCTGTTTCCATTTCTGACTCCATGGTAGTGAGAGCATCCATGTAATTGTTTACTTCACTGGTTAAGTCATCAGAGTTGTCACCATCCAGACTACCATTTGTTTTTCCGTCTACATCAGCTGGCATCTCCTCATCAATCATCATTTTATGGACCGTAGAAGGGGATTCACCAGTCTCACCATCAACAATTTTATCAGAAGTCTACATGATTCCTCTATCTACAGCATCCCCATTCAACTCATCTCTGAAGGGATTTAATGGAACTCCATTTACATTAGGTGATGAACATGCACTTTCCTTTCCTTGTAATCACTTTTTGCAGGACTCTGTACCTAACTATTTCCAGCTTTTCTTTTGTCAGTTTCAAGGCTGGTGGAGTAACAGAAACTTTACATATTGTTTTATGATCTGGTGAACAAATGTCCAGGACTTTTTCCATGTAACTTTTCCCAGGTTTCACATCAAAAGGAAATCCATTTTGCCTTCTCTTCAATTTCACAACACGTGTAGGGTCAGGATGAATATTCTCAACACGCTCCTCCAAAAACAACTCACGCAATTTGCATTATTTAAAAGCAATTATATAGAAATATCTCACTCAAAACATGCAAGTTAAGGCATACAAAATTGTCACCACCAAGAATATTGAACAAAGGCCTTACTCGGCATGTGAAACTGGTGCAACTTTTGGGGTTTCTCCATTCCTCCAGAGTGATCCTTTTTTCTGTCACAGATTAAAGTACAAATTAAAAATCAAGTGTTACCAAGAAAGACCTCTGAATTTCAATGTAAAGCTCACGCACTATATGCCTTTACGAAACGAATCTTCTTATCCCCAGGAGCTTCAACTGAAATTTCACCCGTTGGTTCAATTTTAAAGAATGATGGATCAGTGTATCGTTTCAAACATGCTCCAGCCATAGCAACAACAAACCTGAAAGAATCCAGACCCAGGTTTTTCCATTACTATATTACGAATGGTCTCAAAACTTAATAACTTTGGTGACTTAAAAACAGATCTAAATATCTACTTGTCCAGAAGGAATAAGTGTGGTGGACCCCGGCACTCCTAGTAGGAGTCCACACAAAGCGAGGCAGGCCACCACAAGTAATGACACTTTGTTCCATGTGCAGCTTAGGATGCCAGTCAAAGCCTGTAATGAAATAATGCTAAAAAGGATCAATTCTTTGGAGGAACAGAAGCCTAATACT
>JAOQML010141057.1:0-15586 GCA_027568935.1 Erythroxylum urbanii | reverse complement strand
ATATTTAACATCAAGAACCGTTAAAATACATTGAACCAAAAATTGAAAACTAAGGAATGGTTCAAAAGTTTTAGCATTAAATTGGATTCATGAGATTTCGATGCATTTATTAATCTTACCAAAATGGAAAAGGACAATAAACTCTAGTTCTTATTGGTTATAGACCATTGACAGCTTGTAACTCTGCATTCCTACCCCTTTCTACATAAACCAAAAGAGCGTTCATCAGTGCCTGTTCAAGCTTCTTGATTCCTTGTTTTTAGCCATGGTGGGCAGCAGAAGTTTGAACACCTATATGTTTCTCATCTTTCTGGTTGTTTTCCGACATAGGAATAGCCAAGCTTATGAGTCCCAAGCATCTGGACCTGGTTTTGTCAGAACAAAAGGAAACAATTTTGTAGTAAATGATAAGCCTCTCTACTTAAATGGCTTCAATGCATATTGGCTGATGTACATGGCTTCTGATCAATCGACAAGAGATAAAGTCTGGTCTGCGTTCCAACAGGCCTCCAAGTATGGCATGAACATTGCTAGAACTTGGGCTTACAATGATGGAGGTAACAGTAGACCTCTTCAGATTTCTCCAGGTTACTACGATGAAGAGACTTTCAAGGTAATTGTCAGAGAAGCTGTGTGAACTCTACGTGCTAAAGTTGAGTTTAATAGCTATTTCAGTTCTCAACTAGGCTCGGTTGATCACGTGAAATTACGATGTCTATTCCCTTTTTTTCTTTTTATATCCTTCCTCATTTTCTTGTGTTAACTTATTTCAGGGACTGGACATGGTGATATCTGAAGCCAGAAAATATGGGATTTATGTGATTCTGGGCTTAATAAACAACTACGAAGATTTTGGAGGTAGACATCAATATGTTCAATGGGCAAGGGAAAGAGGTGAGCAAGTGAGTAGCGACGACGACTTCTATTCCAATCCTCTCATCAGACAATATTACAAGAACCATGTCAAGGTATAGCCAATCCTTTAAGTTCTTAATTTTCCGTCGACCGGTGAGTAACATACGTTTCCGAGTCTTGGCAGGCTTTCGATCTAGAGGTTCGTTTGTAGACTTGTGAAGGTTATGCATTTGTGTTTTGACTCCCGGTCAGGATTAGGCAAGCATGCATGGAAAACCTGTGCTTTTCTGACCATCTAGGAAGATTCAGAAAACCTACTTAACCATTATCAACATCGTTCTCTACTCTTTAGCTTGCATGATTGGCAAGTGTCATGTTCTAACTGTTTGTTTGTTCCGAGTTCTCTCTTCTGACAGACTGTGCTCACGAGAATCAACACTATAACTGGAATGGCATACAAAGATGATCCCACAATTTTCGCTTGGGAGCTTATAAACGAACCTCGTTCCGATGACCCCTCTGGAGTCCTAATTCAGGTTATTTATGAGCAATCCACGTATCTACCATTTCCAGTATAACTATCAAGTTACATCCCCTCTATCTATACCTTTTCTGTGACTTTTTTATTCTTCCTTGTGATGGCTTGTGTTGTGATTCTTGAAGGACTGGATCAAGGAAGTGGCAGCATACCTCAAATCCATCGACAGCAATCATCTTCTGGAAATAGGACTTGAAGGGTTTTACGGGGACTCAGGGAAGCAGAACAATCCTGGCAACATCACATATGGGTCTGATTTTATCTTGAACAACCAAATCCCAGAGATAGATTATGCAACCATTCATCTCTACCCAGAAACGTGGTAAGCCTTCTTCTAACTCCATTTACAATTTTCGTACAAGTCATGACCTCATATCATATGAATGGAACATGACACAGGTTGCCCAACGCAAACGAACAGGAACAAGACGCTTTTGTGGACAGATGGATCCAAGTACACACCATGGACGCCGATTCAGTGCTCAGAAAACCACTTATGATAGGGGAGTTTGGCAAGTCTGAGAAACTTCCAGGGTTCACCGTTCAAACAAGAGATGGTTATTTCCAGAAGATATATGATATCATATATAACAGTGTCAAAGGTGGTAGGGCGATTACTGGTGGGATTTTCTGGCAACTTTTGGCCCAAGGAATGGACACCTTTGGCGATGGGTATCAGGTTGTCCTTGAAGAGAGCCCTTCAACAGCCTATGTTATAGCTCAGCAATCTAAAAGCCTTCACATTCATTAGTCATATAATTCACAATAGAAAGTTTAACAATGAGATAAGCAGAATTAATCAGTTCAGTGAGTGTGACTATCATTTACTCTGATGCAGATTCTATCTATTTTGAAAACTACTCTTTAATCTTTACAATTGTTAGAGGAGAGCATGCGACAAAACAAATTAAAAAGAAAGGAACTTCAAGGGGAAGACTACAATTATAAGAAAACATGCTTATGGTTAACGTATGATACACCAGAATCTGATTGTAGTATTATTACAATATAAAACAGGCATCGAAATCGGAGTTGCAAATGTGACTGTGCAGGAGTTCTATTAATCTAAAGTTGCTATAGCGGAGACTAAAAGCTTCCAGGGTCCAGTATCATTGGCATTGAACATGCAAAATCTAGTTGCCCCACAGGCTCGGATCGGCGAAATTGCCCAACTTCGACATGCAAAGGAACTCAATTCCTCGAACTATACCTATTTTCCACATATACATGCAACGAAGGAAAAAGGAAACAGAGTGAAGTCACTGATGGAGAAACTACCACAGGCTGACTAGCTTTACATTGGAGAAACTACCACAGCCACAGGCTGACTAGCTGTACATACATACATTTGGATTGTTGAAGCTACATGTATATTTTACTTATCAATCCTTAGATTATTACAAAGATGTCCCAATTCAGGTCTCGCATCCATCCACGAAGTGAACCTTGTTTCAGCTGCATTGGTGCAGTATAGGTAGGATCTGAATGTGATGAGAAAGAAGTATCGCCTGTAGATGTACAAAGGAAACTGGTTATGCCTTCGTACCGAAAAAAGGAAAGAATTTGGTTGGGGAATAGATAAGGGAAGTGAAGGAACAACATGGTTATCACTAATCACCAAGTAAATATAACACATTTACTGAAAGGAGGAAAGAAAATTAGCCAATGGTCATAAGTTGGTAACGTGTAAATCAACCTTAAAGCCTTCATTCCCATATCCTTGAGGTGTGCCCGACGTTCGTCATCCCCATCACGAAATTTCCTGAGTTCCTTACTGTAATAATATATATCATCACGTAAATGCCCTGCACCTGCACACCTGTGGAGGAGAAGTAAGAAAATCAGCACAACAAATGACAATATGCCAAATAGGACTGACCTTGGAGATGCAAATGATACGGAATCAAAATTAAATGATGCATAGCCAAACAAATGCAGTCTAATATAGGTTCCAACCCAAGCAGAGACCAGTCAACGAGTTAACACAATGTAATTAATATTTTCTTTCTAATGATCAAAATTTGTTAACACCTTTAATGCTCGAAAGTACAAAATCATGGTGAGACAACATACTTATCGATAATAATGTCCACGTCTGCTTTGCTATGTGGACCACGAACGAGAACTCTTGTTAGGCTTAGTATGTCACGGTAATCGCCCATCTTGAGTGCTTCTTCATCAGACGATTGTGATGGCAGATCCTCTTCAGCCATCACTGGGCCTTGTGGAATCTGTGCTGTGAAGTTTGCCTCTGCTTTGACTTTAATACAAAGAATGGCCATTGCATAGGCAACTCCTCCAAACCCTGTGTGTGAAACAAATAGGTAATTCCCTGCACAACTGGAAAAAAGATAGACAATTCAGATCATCCCTGCAAAAATGAATTCAATATTGAAAATTATAGTGTAATAAGCTTCCTCCTAAAACTAAATTACTGGGTAAATTCATAGTGGCCATGCCCTACTAGTGAGACCAACAATAGCAGTTTGAAGCAGTCATCTTCCAAGTTAAATCATTCTTCAATTACTTTACCAAATAGACCAATCAGACCAGTAGTTAAACTAGTGGCTAAAGAAGCAAAATGTGGATTGTATAAAGAAGTGGTTATAGTACATACTCATCTTTACAACACTGGATCGCATCAACATCGGAAGCTAACGCCTCCCTCTCTCTAGTTAACGGTATCCTCCTGTAACTAACATCATACCCATCATCCTTTAGGGCAGCATAAACTTCAGCTGGTGTCTTCACATCATCTGCAAAAATGTTCTCCCAATATCCCACAACACTGGATTGATTTGTTTCGGGATTAAATTCTTCACGATGTAAAAGCATTCTACCACCAGAATGTCTCACCTCAGATATTATATCTTCTTTTAGCCGTGCTTCCATATGTTCCACCTGAGAATAACAAGAAAGTAAGATAAAGACGCAAAGACGCTGACAGGCTTAACATAAAATAATATCAATGATGGCACACCACTGGACCAGTTATTCCAACATGCTTGAGTGTATCGACAGGCTTATTAAGCTTCCTGAGGACAAATGGGGTCCCATTGATGTAAACAACTGCTTCTTCTCTGAGATCAGTCAATGTCACCTTCCCAGTAACATGTCCGACTAGCTTAGGTTTGGCACCTAAATACGCTAGCATCTCTTTAGCACCAGCAATTGTTGGAGTTGCCATGCTGTAAACAGGATATCCATCCACCTGAATCATAAAGAAGTTTAGGCTTAATGTGTATATACGTGTGTAAGCATACAAGTGTGCCCTGGTATTCTTATAATACTAAATCACACAGAATATAACCATGTTAAAAAGATTAAGCGATGAATATGATCAGAGCTAGATTATGTTGGATACTAAAGTGAAACATTTACAACTACGCAAGGGTGTTTTCTCCTCCTGATTTTTTAATCTCATTGGTGTAATGCCTTCTTCATGTCGATGACAAAATATATAAGCAAAGAATTAACCAAAATAATCCATTTGATGTATACAATCTCAGATAATCCAACCAAGATGGTCAGAATAGTACCTTGTAAACATGTGGTGCTCCATGAATCTGTATATGGCTAGAAGTCCTCTGGCCAGGAAAGAAATACATCTTAAGTATCGATCCTGTTCCCAAAACTGAACCACAACGGGCCTTGATGGTGGCCTCCATGACTGCATCTCCATGCTGTGATTCCTGTGGTGCTCTTAGCTCTTCCTGAATTAAAATAAGAATGCAACAGTTTCTGAATTCCAACAATACCATCAAAATGAATATCCACAATTTAAGAAAAGGCATTGATGAAGCATTGGAGTTCCACCATCAATAGGTGAAAAGATGCTTACAGGTATAGTGAAAAACCGCCCAGGCCTTAACCTGATGCTCCACTTCATTTCTTGAACCTCTGGTCTTTGATGCAACCAAGTCTTAAAGGTCATTTTTGATTCTCCTTGACCACAGAACCCATCAAATGCTTCACTTCCAAGATATGCTGCAAAAGCAATTAGACGGAAGTACCTTTCCAAGTATTCAGCACCACGGTTCAATGCCACTCTCCTCTCCCTTGGTTCAACATGTTGTTGATTCACCACCTTCCTGTATTGGAGAACAGCTTGACGTATGTTCTGAAGTGCAGAGCACCTATCAATAATTACATCCAAGGCCTTTCGGCATTCCACCCCATGATCAAATAGTCTTGTTATCTTCCACAAAAGTAGGATATCATCAATGCCAAAAGCGCGACTTTGCTCCAATTCAGTCTGTGTTCTGATAATATGGGAGGCTGATGTAGCAACATTGTCTCCAGGTTCTTCACCACTTGAACTGCCATTTCCTCCGGTTTCTTCACCACTTGAGTTACCACTATCCACCTCTTCATGGTTCATATCATCTGCTAGGACTCTAATGGGTCTCCCACAATCAATTCTGAGTTTCAGAAGACAAGCAATCACAGTGCCAGTGGTCGTCCTTCCTATCCCCATCTAAATTCAGGTTACCATAGAATATATGTAAGCAGAAAAACAGTAAACAGACTCTCTCTCTATCCCTCTGAGCCAGGGGAGGAACTTTTACCTGACAATTGAAAACAAAGGCAGTATCCTTGGAGGCAGAAGCGATATTCATCACCAATGTGTCAAAGTCTGAACTTTTAGGAGCTTTACCATCAGTGATTGGCACACGAGCATATTTAATGGGAAAACCATCAGCCTCTAAGCATTTAAAAACTTCAAGGGGTGTCTTGATAGAATCAGATTTCACATGTTCCCATGCGTCAAAAATTTGCTCATCATTTGTTTCATGAATGACCATTATAGCACC
This sequence comes from Erythroxylum urbanii, assembly GCA_027568935.1. Lineage (NCBI taxonomy): Eukaryota > Viridiplantae > Streptophyta > Magnoliopsida > Malpighiales > Erythroxylaceae > Erythroxylum > Erythroxylum urbanii. Next base: position 9,379 of record JAOQML010141057.1, on the reverse strand, counting down.
TCCATAGCGTTCAGCCTCTCGTAGGATATCTTCTTTTAATCGAGCCTCCATTCTCTCCACTCTCTCTCGATCTATTCCCTGCATGCATAGATTATAATCTAATCTTACCAACTAGTGCCCATATCAATAAGAAGTATAAAATCAATGCCTAACATGCCTAAATCAAAGAAATAGGCATATTTAAAACATGGCAATGCCCATTTGGAGATGAGGCTTCAGAAAAAGGAAAAAACTTCTGGCACTTTTTTGTCTCCGCTAACTAAGACAGTCTACATGAGTCCTAAAATATTCCAATATCATTAAGCAGCAAAGAGTCAATTTGTTCTTTGCATGATGAAGACAAAGTAATACATAATGAAAACCTTTTTCCTTGACATCTACTACTAGATTATAATGTTAAAAACAGACAATTGTTTCACAATACACACACAAAAAAATTAAGTAAATCAACTCTAAATCGAGTACACATTCAGCTCTACTTTAGTAATCAAACAAATATGTACAGTAGGAGAGTGATCGTGTTTACCGTGTATTCAAGCATGTTCTTGTATGGTCTTTCAACTTCACGAAGCACAAATGGTTTCCCATTGATGTAGATAACAGGTTCTTCTCTCATGTTGTGCCAAAAAACTGGGCGACCACCTTTCGAGCTGCCAATCCTCTGAATAACTGCGAGAATACCATCAACGGTTGGATTTGCAACTCCATAAACTGGAAATCCAGGAACTTCTCTAAAATTAGGTGCACCCTCTACCCTTTCTAGTAAAGTTGGGTTTTGACAACCGGGACGGTGGTCACTTTTTAGAACAGTTAGACTTCCTAGCACCTCCCCATTTCTTAAGGCAGCAACCACACCCATCTCATGAGGGCGGCCATCAGTAGACTCAGCAATCTTCATAAGAGATGGCTTTAAACTTGCACATCCAAGGGCACCCATCGGATCTCTCCTGAGCAACCTGCACCAGGAGCAATTGTTGCCATTTGTCCTACTTCCATTCTGACAATATACAACATGGCGTCGAAGACCTTGAATTCTCAGTAACTTTTGAAGCTCCCTAATTGGAGGAACCTATATAGTACAAATTAATTAAACTTCAGGCAGATAAAATACTCACATTTCACTATTGACTGCAAATTTAAGTCTACACAAGTGAATATAGTATGGCCATCCACAAATTGACACTCTATCTATAAATAGTAATTCGGGTGTTGCTAACAGGTAGAAAAGAATCATCTTCCATTCATTTTCAACATTTTCTTAATAGGCCAAAGGCTGTAACACATTCATTTTTAATCTCTACACATCACTTTTCAAATGGTAATGAAATTGCTTACCATTTTGCCAGTCGAAAGATCTCCCACCACAAAAAATGGAGAATAGAGCAATGAATACAGAGTGCATAGGATCAAAGATGTAGTGTAGGAAAGTAAAGTACCCTGCAAAATAAAAAACACAAGCAAATATATAAGCAAACAAATAAAAGCTAAGAAGATAAATAACATCAAATATGCATTTTAATTCCAACTTAACTTTGTTCAAAAAGTTTAGTTAAAAAATATTTTTGCATGTTGGAACATTATAGCTAAAAATTAAATAGTCTTCAGATTTTTTATTTCTTTACTCACTTACATGTTTTCGTATTAAGAAAACAACCTGGACAACATGCAAGTTCATGTATAACAGTTGGTTTTACACTATTTCAGAGTCCAGGATACCGATACATACCAATAGATTCTTTCCATATATAAAAATAATCATATGATCTCTAAACCCTAAATCAAAAATCATAAAAGAATGGCTTAAATCAATTAAAAAAAACTTCAGTACCTTGACTATGTTCTTTTCCTCTTATTCCTAATTTATGTTTCAGCGAAAGAGAGGAAGGAAAGTTTTAGCTCTGTCGTGCCTCTCTACTTCTACGATTGTCTCCAACTGCCACTCCTGGGCGATATTGACCTCGCTCTCAGCGGAGCAGGCGTCAATCTCTTCAAGGCGGTGAGAGGTGAAGTTGATGAGGTCGCTGTTGGTGAGAGCCTTGAGGAGAGTCTGGCCAGAGAGGCCTACGATCTCTTGCCTCTTTCCATCGGGACCAATGGCCAAAAGCTTGACGATTATGTCAGCTACTTTTGCGGAGGAGGAACGACAGGTTGCTGAGGAAGCCGATGATCAAAAAACTAGGGAGGAGGCAAAAAGGGAGAGAGAAGAGAGGCGGTGGATTTAGGAGGAGAGTCGTTGAAGAGTGGACGTCGCCATTTTTGCTTCTATTGGGGAGTAGTGTTTCAGTGTAGTCTAATCGTCCATTTTGCTATTGTAGTTCTTCACCCTGCCCTTTTCATTTTAAATATATATGTAATACATAATACATATATATTTGTTTTAGTAATTATTATTATTATGACAAAGTGAATCAAAATTTAAATTTAAATTTAAATTAATTTATTATATAATTCATAATGACAAATCTAAGTTTTGGACACTGTTTTAGCATATTTTTTAGATAACTTTTACCATCTTAACTAAATGTCTAAAAATTCTACTAATTTTTAGATTATTAAGACACTTATTAGATGCATCTAGGCATAAGTGTCTAAAACTTCCTTATTTTGTTGGTGTGAATTAGTTTTAGGATGGAACCTCATTTGGGCTTATATGTGCTCAGTTTACTTAGACCCAATTATACAAAATTTAACATGGTATCAGAGCAGGTTGCTCTTAGGTTACACGTCACCACCTCATCACGATAGACTGAGGCACGTGTTGGGCCGTAAATTAGCCTACACATGAGGGGGGCGTGTTGAAATATAAATGAGACTTTGTCTCACATCGAAAGAATATATGGCCTTGAGCATGCATATAAGCCTAATGAGTTACTCCTCTTAGTACCAATTGGTTTTAGGATAGAACCTCATTTAGTCTTCTATGTGCTCAGTTTATTTAGGCCTAATCATATAAAAATTTAACATGGTATCAGAGCAAGTTGCTCTTAGGTTACCCGTCACCACCTCGTCACGATAGAGTATGGCACGTGTTGGACTATAAATTAGCCCACACGTGAGGGGGGCGTGTTGAAATATAAATAGGACTTTGTCTCACATCGAAAGAATATATGGCCTTGAGCATACATATATGCCTAGTGAGTTACTCCTCTTAGTACCAATTGGTTTTAAGATGGAACCTCATTTGGGCTTATATGTGCTCAGTTTACTTAGGCCCAATTATACAAAATTTAACAGTATCCTAACTAAAGAGTTAATAAGAGATGTGATTATTTGAAGATCAAAATTTGGAATGTTGATAAATCAATATTCATTTTACAACATAATGATTAACTACAAAAGTTGATTAAGTTTAAAGAGGGATGCGTTAAGAATATATTAGAATATTATAAGGAGACATTGTATAAAACATATTTTAGAGTAGTAGAAAGACTTATTATATTGATAACAACATATCTGAGACATTTAATAGTTGACCATCACATAGTTAAATTTTAGAAGCAAGCCTAAAGGTAACCAATAATATGTAAAAGTATATCAGAAAATAGTTATGATTAGAATGCATCAAAAGATGATTTTTGCTTCAATGGCATCATAATTGGCTCCTAAGATAATGCTCAAGTTAGAAGAAAACAATTAAGAGAAATAAAATTATTTTATTGATTGGATTAGATCTTATGGGTATAAAGTAGAGCATATAACAAACAAATTTTCGTGTGAAACTACAAGATGGGAATTATATGTGTAGAGTTTGAGACTTCACAAGAATACCATATTTGTATGGTGTTGCTGTCATTTACCATAGTCAACTGATTCTAAATGAATAAAATTTTAAATGTTATATTAGGTTTTTTGGACAGACAAATACTGCCTTTAGGCCTTAGAATTTAATAAAATTTGACAATCTTATGAAGTTATAAAATCTCCCTTATAAAAGTCAGGTCGTCATTGTAACATCCTGTTACCTATTTTGCTAGAATAGTTATGCATGAGATATTTATATGACTTAAGATATATGCACGTTAGACATAAGTATTTGTGACTTACATATTGATTTGGCACATTCATAAGATTGTACATGCTTTCATTAGCAATTTCGGGTAAGTGGAATTACATATGGCTAATTGTGATTTTGACAAATGGTGAATCAGTGGAGATAAATGGTACACGTGAGGGACATACAATAGACCCATGTATTATATTGTCTAAGTTAGGAAGAATCCACTATAGTTTCCATTCTTTACTGAAACACTCCACATTGTAATTCTCTTCCCTAATCTTCGTCACCGAAGAACAATTTAGCAGCTTTTTGTGATGTTGACTTCTATTTCAGTGTTAAAGCACTTGTTAAGCAAGTAAGTGATTGTAATGTTGTTTCACTGTATAAATGAGCACGTGCATGTTGGATATCTATATATATATGCGTGAGAAGGTTCAAAGTGTAGAGAATAGATATAAGGTTTCTGGATGTTGGTTAAAAAGCAAAAGCAGAAGAAAGAAAATGCAGAAATAACATGCAAGCATGAGTAGTAGTATGCGATTTTGGTATGTATGTGAGTTCTAGCTTTTTGAGTTGTTTGGTGTTTAGGAGCTAAGGGGGAGAAGTATAGATGATACTTGCATGTTTGGCAGTGCCGTAACAATAGAAATGATTTATAGAATTCGTATAGGCACGAGAGATAATATGTTCTGCTCCTCCCGTCTTCTGTATTGTATCCTCTATAATGGCGTCAATTTCCTCTGGGTGACGTCATCTTCCTCTGTAAGGATGCGAATGCATCCTCTACGAGTCAGTCTCTGTTTTAAGTTATCTTACAGATGCAAATGCATCCTCTATAAGTCATTCTCGATCGTAAGTTATCTTCTTCTGTGAGGATGCATCGTTGTCAAGATGCATTCCTCTATGAACCAGCTTCGTCTGTGTTTTGATTCCTCTGAGAACAAACTTCTTCTGTATTACTTCGTCTGTGATGATGTCAGTTCCTCTGGGTGATGTCATCTTCCTCTGTATTGCTTCGTCTGTGTTTTGTTTCCTCTATCTTTTGGTTCTTCTATCTTTTGCTTCGTCTGTCCTTGGCTTCGTCTATGTATTGCTTCTTTTGCTTCTTGCATTCGTTCGCTTTCGACCTAAATGGATGAACTTCGTCTGTGGTACGGTTCACAGACGAATGAACTCTGTCTATGTTATTGACTCATAAACTTCGTCTATGTCACTGTTCACACGTATTGTCTGTGTTCCTGTTCACAGACTTCCTTTGCATTACCAATTACGAACTTCTTCTGTGATGACATCAGCTTCCTCTGGGTGACGTCATCTCCTTCTATAAATCATCTCCTTCTGTAAATCAACTCCTTCTGTAAACAAACTTCTTCTGTGATGACGTCATCTTCCTATGGGTGACGTCATCTTCCTCTATAAGGATGCATCATCTGTGTTTTGTATCCTCTGTGAACCAACTTCTTCTGTGATGATGTCATCTTCCTCTGGGTGACGTCATCTTCCTCTGTGTCACTGTTCATGAACTTCCTCTATGTCACTGTTCATGAACTTCCTCTATATTACTGTTCACGAACTCCTTCTATGATGACATCATCTTCTTCTATGTTTCTTCTGTGATGACATCATCTTCTTCTGTGTTTTGCTTATTTTATTTTTCATCTATACCTATCTTCTGTCCCATTGTTGACCCCTCAGAAGATAGAATTGCCCTCTGAGGTCTTCATAAAAGTTGTAGAGCTTGAAATTCTCTTTCAAGCTATATAAAGAATACCTTGATCCGATCCCCCGAGAGAAAATTATGGCAAGTGTAAAACATCCTCTGTGTCACTGTTCCCAAACTTCTTCTGGGTCACTGTTCATTACATATCTTCTGTCCTCTTTTTGACCCTTCAGAAGATAAAATTGGCCTTTGAGCTCTTCATGGAATTTGTACATCTTGATGCCCTCTTTTGAATCATGTAAAGAACAATTAAATCCAATCTCTGTAGAAAAATCTATGCTAAGAGGAAAACTTCTTCTGTGATGACGTCAACTTCCTCTAGGTGACGTCATCTCCTTCCGTAAATCATCTTCTTCTGTATATCGTCTTCTTCTGTAACTCATCTTCTTCTGTAAGGGCGCATCGTCTGTAAAGATGCACCTTCTGTAAATAAACCTATACCATTGCATCCTCCTAAGTTGATGAGAGACCTGAAAGAGTGCCATGTAAAGAGGTCAATAAGAATTGAACTGTGATGTTAGAGATTTGTGATAAGTTTTGATAAGAGAGAGAGAGAGAAGTTATGATGAAACCCGAGAATTTCCATTAAACATGCATCGTGCATATTTCCTATACTTCGATATTTTATAGTACGTTGAACAAAAGATGATAATTGTGAATGTGTTTTATCTATTAGAGGAGCACGTCGGATGACAGTCGGACATTGCCGGACAATCCAGGCGATAGCTTCTGGAAGTGTACTGTGAGTCAACCTAGATGAATTCCTAGGATTATTTGATTAAATGTATTCAATTTATTAACTTCCAATATCATTAAATCGTGTGTGTGTGCTGGTTTTGAATTCTGGACCTGAGGTCCGAAGAGTTTTATTCTGCGATCACATATTGGAAGTGTCTGATTTGTTATGATTTCGAATGATTCTGCTTCTCAACGATAGATGAATGCCGGACTGAGGTTCGATGATTATGAAACCATCATTTGAACATTTGTATGAGATTTTATGTGTGTGATCTATTCAGTATTTGACGCATTTCATAAAATGCATGCTCGGATAAAGGTGTTGTGACTTAAGATGCCAGTTAGAGGCGCTTCCACGTAAAGCTTTGCTCCGTGATCTATATGTTCTGCACATCGAGCTATGCTTTGTGAATTTGTTCCGATTGAGCCTTATGGACCAAACTTTGTATATGTGTGTGAAAGGCACTCAGTCACAACAATAAGAACGAATATGAGTCTTACGCATGTGCCATGCAAATACGTGCGCAATGTTTGAATGATATGTAAGTTGAAATAAATGATCTTCTGTTATGCTAATCTCTGAATAAATGCTTATCTGCTTGACTGAATAACTATGAAATACGTGTTGTATTTGCCTAACCCGGTGAATTCATCAATGATGGTTCACTCATTGAGTTCGCAAAACTTATCAAAAATTATACCGTGACTTTTCAGGTACGAGACAGGAGACCTAGGTTATAGTCAAGACATAAAGTTTCTATGGATAGAGATATGGATCAGAGGTCTGTCTAATGACTCCCGAAGGAAAATAGTTGTGGTCATTTTGTAAATTTTGTCTGAACCTGTATAGAGTTTTGTAAACAATCTCAGAACAATGTATATTTTATCAATGAATGAAGTGAATGTTTAAGAGGAAATGATAACAATTTCGAGTATGTTAGATGATGCCATGTGTAAGTTAGAATTGTCATTGCTCCAACATACCATTATTGTAGGTTATGTTCTCAAAAGCTTAGGTATGTATCCTATGGTAGTGGGATGTTGTAGTTGTTGCACATAATTTAACTAAAGGTCGAGGACAAGGCGTCCAGATTGGTCATGTTTGAAAGCCTGTAATGAAATGATAGTCCTATTTTTGCATCCCTTTTCTTGTGCAAATGCCCCACATTGTGCAAAAAAGAAGAAAAGGTGAAAAAGCGAACACTTATTTCACAATTGTATCAGGTTCTAGATCTTAGTTTTGTTTATTTCATTTTAAACATTACCTACATCAATTATTGCTTCTCTATTGTATTCTTTATACGTTTCCTAGAAGAATATGTTCAAAGAAATTCTGTGTTTGGAGGTCGTGTAACGAACTGCTAAGTAAAGGGATGCCCAATTTCGATATGAAAGTTTGATGCATTCCTTTCCTGTCTTTCTTCAATGCTCAAAAGATTGAACGAAGAAGTGGGACGAAAAAAGGTTTGACATTTTAATACTTGGATCATGTAAGTATTAAGTGAGATTGGACACGATGAAATTCAATATAATTTATTTAATTTATTATATTATCTATAGTGTTTCCTAACCTTAATCTAACTCCACAATTACAATAATGTGATTGAATTACTATTTGAGGGTGAACCTTAGCAATCGGTAAAGCTGCTCCTTTGTGACTACAAGGTTACATGTTCAAGTCACAAAAATAATCTTTTTGTAAAAATACAAAAGGAAAGTTGTATACATTATGACCCTCTGTAGATCATCACAAAACGGGAAGTCTTGTGCATTGGGTGACTTTTACTGTTTTTTTTCCACTCCTTATATTATATAGAACATTAGTTAGCTCGTATCAGTTTTGACCCTACTGTGACTATGAGTACAATTAGATAGTAGTAATCTAGATAATTAAATGTTACTTCCTAATCATAGGAATGTAGCTTAAATATTTGAATCAACAATTATTTGGAACTTTTCTATTTCCTTCTAAATCATACTCATGTAACTAATTAATTTCCTTTTAAAAATATTGTTCAACTCTTTTCAAATTCCTGCCTTGTTAGTGTTATTCTAAGCCAGAGGGCTCGTGCGATGTCATTAAAAAGAGCACAACAAAGAAGAAAATCATTGTAATGCTTCAGGACAACCTCATCCAAATAAAATGACATGGGGGAAACATTTTGGATGAGAATCAAGGAGACCTAATAAATTCAATTTTCTGTTTATAATGACTTCTTCGTAAATGTTAATGTGAGTTGTCATGTTAAGTAAATGTTAACTTTTCGTAAATGTTAATGTGAGTTGTCATGTTAAAAGTAAATCTTAACTTTGACTAAACACCAAAATTTGAGTCTCGTAAGCATGAAAGATGAGAGTTCAGAAAGTAAAATCAAAAGCAAAAAGAATCTTTGTTTTCACGCGATTCCAAAGTTAACGACGTGTCTTTTAACGGTGTATTAATGTAGTCAAATACTCCTTATATTTTATTCGAGTGTATACATATGAAAATCCTATAACTTGAAGAAACGATGGTCAATATCTTGATATCTGTCATTGACCATAGACACCGCACTGTATGTACCGGAAAGAGATAAGCCAAGAAAGAAATTATCAACTGGGCGTTGCATTTAAGTTGCACTGACTGCAAATTTTTCTCCATGTATATATGATTAATTGCTACTCATATTCCAGCTGGTTGTTTGGTAATGACCTCCTAGTTAGTTACCTTTGTGCCTACCTGTCGTTAACTTTACCGACCACCGCCATTTCCGCCTCCGCTGCTTTAGCCGCTTCCCGGTACTTTTTGTAGATGTCACCCTTGTAAAATTTTCTAGTCCTAATGACCAGAAGTAGCGAAACCAAAGTTCCAAACAATGTAGCAGCAGTGATTATGATGAAGGACAACCTGAAGCAGTTAGTTCCAATGCAATTCAGATCCTGAC
>JAOQML010141049.1:0-15587 GCA_027568935.1 Erythroxylum urbanii | reverse complement strand
TCCTAATTTCACTGACTGACCTCACTTGGACCCGTTTCTCTGGTCCGACCCGTTCTATGGAAACGGGATGTTACACCATGTGTCCTTTTTCCCCGTATTTGAAGCATGCACCAGTCAATCGGTAACATTTCCCTCCATAGAACTTACCACAATGGTCACACTTAGGGACGAATGACTTGTCCCCTTCTCCCCTTCTACTGCCTCTAGCCGTTGAGGCCTGATGAGAGACAGTGCTCATCTGTCTGGACCTACTTGCACCACTGCTCCTCTCCTCAAACTGCATAGGAAAGCTCCTGGCACTCCTTTCTGGCATAGGAGTACTGCCTACCCTCTTGAACTGTTCTCTCCCCTTCCTCTTTTTATTCACAGAACTATTTATATTCTCTATATTTTCAACTCTCAGTGCCAGTTCAACTAGCTGTTGAAAGTAACAGAAGTTTTGTACCACTACGTTCTCTCTGATGGCTAGATGTAAGCTTGATTCAAACCTACGACACTTAGCCGCCTCACTCATCATCATCTCAGTTGCATACCGAGATAGCTGTGTGAATCGACGCTTGTACTCGCTCACTGTCATCTCCCTCTTGGTGAGACTCAGAAACTCCCTCTGCTTCTACTGAATGTACACCTCAGACAAGTACTTCTTCTTAAAAGTAGCTAAGAAGTCCTTCCAGGCCAATACTGGAGGTCTCATCTGGCTCTCTGGCACACCCTCCCACCAATGAAGAGCATCTCCTTGGAGCAAACTAGCAGCATATATGACCTTCTTGTCATCCTCACACTCCATCTGATCAAGTATCCTATGGGTTTTTCTCAACTAATTCTCGGCTTCCTCAGGATCAGTGGTCCTGTAAAAGTCCATTGCTCTATACGTCCTCAATTTGTCAAACTGTCTCCCCTTCTTAACTGGGGCCGGAGAAGACGATTGTGGCATCTATCCTATGGCCTGGATAAATGCCTGAGCGAAGGCTTGAAACATCCTTGGATCTAGTAGAGGACTCATTACCATGCCCTACAAAAGCCTTACAATTTCCTGGGGCTACGGACTCATCAGTACTCTCCTCTCTCGGTGGAGAGTCAGGTGCAACGGATCTTTGTAGAACTCTTCATGTCCTTCTACGAGGTGGCTTCTTACTCCTTCAAAAATAAGCACTATGGATTAGCTCACAATTCAGTTTAATCTTATTTCCTATATGTATGCATGGTATGCATGTCACTTAATAAAATCAATCAATTCGCAATGCAAAAAATAATCACATAGCACACAATTCATACTATTATGCATTCTAAGCCTAGGAAAAAGCCTAAGCTCTGATACCATAAGACGTCGGACCCCATTTTCGGAGCCCGACTACTACATTCGGATACCACTATTTTTACATAACTACTTGCATTCAACTAACCCCCTTTTTGGCTCATCTCCATTCCAGCCCAAATATGTCGAAGCATTGGTGAGTCCCCAATTTGCTTATGAACATGCTTTGGGTCAATTAGCATAACTTCTTAACTTCTTCTTCTGTGTTTGGCCTATCGTTTATGTTCTATTGTCTGTCTTTGACTTTTATCGTCTGGGTTTGTCCTGCTATCGTCTGTATTTTGTCGTCTACCTTTCATTTGCATCTGCCTCCCGTTTGCGTCTGTCTTTCATTTACGTCTGCCTTATGACATGTCACCACAGACGATTCCTTGCGTCTATGTTATGACGTGTCATCACAGACAATTCCTTGCGTTTGTGCTATGACGTGTTGTTTGTGTTCCTTGTGTCTATGTTTCTTGCGTCTGCCTCTTATTTGCATCTGTATGTGACATCATCATAGACGATACCTTCCTCTATATTTTCCTTTGAATCTGTGCGTGACGTCAGCACAGACGATTCCTTTCGTCTGTGTTTTTCCTTTGCGTCTGTCTTCCTCTATATTTTTCCTTTGCGTTCAGAGCATAATCTTTCCAATTTTCAACATGCCATTCTAGCACAAACAACCTCAGCACTTTCAACAGAGGAGAACTTGCACATGTACGTTTCATTAACCAAATCTTCAAATATAACAAAATCAGACATGGAAAGGAATTCAGTCTCACTTTCTCATTTTTAAACACAGTTAAAGTTTGTTACAGGTCAATATACACATCAAAACTTAAACAATAATACAAAAGATGCTCATGTTTGACATGTTTCTAAAGCTATCCAAATATGTTCACTGACTTAGTACAAAATACTTCTAGCTATCTTGGAGTTTTTTGATGCTTTGCAAGGATCATTGATCTTCTCGATCTACACCTGAGGAGTGGGAAAAATATTGGATTGAGCTACTCGGCTCAGTGGCTAATATATTTATAGCCAATGGCAATAAGCCACACAATCAAACATACACATATATATGTAAACATTCACATAGGCATACACTTACTATCTCAATCTAGAAATGACAATTTGGCACTTACAATTCCAATTCACATATCATAATTCCATACATAAACGCATAATACTCAGCTTCATCACAATTTAACACATCAAAATTTCAAATGCACAAACAAATGGCTTGAGGGTTTTGTGGAACAAAACAGAGAAACTGAAGTTTACTCCATGACCAAAACGAGTCCACTTTTTAGATCTCGTGTGCCACAAGCGGCCAGCCGGGTGAAGGCTTATGTCAACGTGCACATGACTACAAAATGGTTCCTCTCTCACCCATTACACAATAAATTCTCATACTCAATTCGATCAATCATAAATTTGTATTCTCATGCTTTTTCTTCTTTCTATTTAATCAAAACGCCATGATACAATTTCAAGGCATAGCATAATCGTACTTAAAATTCAATTATATCAAATGTCATACATCTTTTAATGCATAACATAGAACACCTTATAATGCATTTTAACATCAAAGAAATTCACAATATGGCAATTCAAGCATAAACACACACATAGGCACATTGCCGATTACACAATAACTATAAATAAATTACCCACCAAATTTTGCTGAAGATTAAAGCTTAAGATTGCCTTTCCTTTTGCTCTTACATAAGGTTTTCTTGATTCCCTTCAATTAAACCGATTTCCATTTAATCCATATTCAAATCAAAATTTATAAAACTTCAAGAATCAAAGAAATGCTAAAATTGAATTTAAACCTAACCTACCCATAGTCCATCTAAGTTAGAAAACCCAAAACCTAACTTGGAAACCCTAAGATCAAATGGGTTCCCCTTAAACCATCTTCTTCCACATTCATTCCCAACACAAAACCCATTTTCTCTACTTCCTTTGTCAAACCAACAAGAAGAAAGATGAAAACTTACCTCTAACAAATTGATTTCCTCTTCTTTTCTTCTTCCTTCTAAGTTTCTGTCACGATTTTCTCTCCTATCTTTCTCTTTTTTCATGTTTTTCACTCCTTCCTTTCCTTAATTTTCGCTTTTGTTCCATCTTAAAGCAAGACAACATTTTTTCCTTTGCCCATTATGCCGTTAATGAGTGTTAAAAGTCATTCCTACCCTTCCTTTAATGCTTCTTGACTTTCTTAATATAGTGACATACCAAAATTACCCTTATTCCTTCTAATATGCAAGACATTCTTTTCCTCTTCCATTTTTACCCTTAATGAATGCTAAAAGTCAAATTTGCCCTTCCTTTAATACTTTTTGCCTTTTAACCTTAAGTGGCATGCCAAAATTGCCCTTACACATTCTTACTACTTTAATCTAACTAGCAAATGTAATAAAATCCTACTAACACAAAAAAATTAATTAACTCCAATAATATTTCTATTATGACCTTATAATTCATGCTAAGGCAAAAAAATTCAAATTACATGCTTATTCCATAACTATCATGCTTAATTCGACAAAAATATTTTGGGGGCCAACATTAACACAATACAGGGCCTGCGAAAAAAATATGAAATATTTAATATAATACATTTGTTCTCATATAACATCATAAACTAACGTGGTCCGTCATGCTATAGGAGTAACATCATGAACAAACTTTCATCTCGGCCTATTTAATCCTTTTACTAGAGTAATATTGAAGGAGACATTTGCAAAATCACAATTAAATTACTAGTGTTGGAGGTTCATAGTATGATGACAAATTTGAGTAAATATACATGTAATTAAGTGATTCCTTCTAGTTTACTTTGACATGTATAACAAAAGATAGGTACTATTATGGAACGAATTGTCTTGTCTAATGACATCGAATATTCAATATACCATGCTTTAGTATTCTTTAAATTGTAAGCATCACAATTTATAGATATTTTTATTTTAGGTCTACTCAATCTATCTGTCTTTGCAATATACAAAAGTCTAGCAAAATATTAAGGTTGAAAGGTCTCACAAGATATGAACAATTCAAAATATCACAGCTCAAAGTTCTCATAAAACTGAATCGACTAAAGCATCATGAACAGAGTAAAAGGATCACATAATCACAATCCAATATACATGTTAAACAACTTATATCTAGAGACATTAAATCATTTATTCTTCAAATGCGACTATACACTAATCATTTGATTGAAAATTTAGCAATTGTCTTACCAATATTGTTAAGAGATTGAACAAAGGAATATTCTTCATTAAGCAATGCAACTTTAACAATAATGTAAAAGGGATCGTACCATTTTAAAATTGATTTTGATTGCAATCTCAATAGAATATGGAGGGAAAGATTGTCAAGATCTTCAATAACATGAATTAGAAAATTCAAAACAAGACATCTTGGAATGGATAAAGGAAATTCTTATAGCAAATTAAGGATATTTCAACTGTTCAAGGAAAATGGCATTAAGTTAAAACAAATGAAAAAATTTTTAGAGATAATTGCTTGTCAGATTGAACTTCCACTAATCATAATTGTTTGGAGACAACAATTGAAGGAAGAACATGAATAACGTTCAGATGTAATACTTATCATGTTTATATTATTACTATAATAAAGAAAAGAATTCAGTATTGATCGTGATCTAATGTTAACACTTGTAAGCATGTAACCTTATTCAAAGCACAACCCTCTATAAGAAAATTTAATTGTAAGTGTGAGCACAAAACCAATAAAAACGAAAAAGAAAGTAAAAGAAAAGGACAAAGGAAATAGATCTCAAAATCACCTACTTTATAAGAGGTATGAGGATTCTTCTGGATTTAATATATCCACGGAAATAAATCCCTTTTACCAAAAAAAATCCCTACATTTAATCAAAACCTAGATCATCTCACTTTATTGCTTACAAAAACACAAACAAAGAGAGCCAATTTTCTAGAGAGAGAAGCAACAGAGTTGTATTACAGAACTAGAATTTTATAATAAAAGAAGGAAAAAGAAAGATTATCACAAGTTGTAAATTACAGTTATCTACACATTTAAGATAGTAATACTATAACCAAATTCGCTTGTTATACATTCCCTACAAACTAATATTGTTCATTCCTTATAACAAAATTAATAGCTAAAGTAATTAAGCTTAAATGTTATAGAATTATTGCCACAATAAGGTGAGATTCATTGAATGTGAAAATTTTGAGGTACATGAACTTATGCATATATTGACTTTACTATGGTATGATAGAGCATCTAAGGCTGTAATTTACATTATGAGGATGAAGGACATAGCCAACAACCTATATGGACTACAAATAATGATATAAGATTCTTTCTTAATTTGTTAGTTATATAAATAAGATTTTGTATATCTATATATGACACATATTTTAATTTTAATTTTCAAAATTGATGATTATAGATATTCACTAATTTTTAGTAATTAAAAAGGTTTCATTTTCCATTTATTCTATTGTAATTATTGAATGTTTATTGGATGTAAAATCATTAGTTGTAAAGTTTCTAAAGAATGATGTAAAAGATGAATTTTTAAGAGCTGAAGCAATTAAGAAGCCTAAACGTAAGCCTAAGCCTGACCAATGACAATTTACATTTACATTTATAAATAATTCATAAGACAGTTGTTGAGGTACTTCCATCGGTAAATAGGGACGAATTAGATTCAACTTTAGTTCCTAGTGTTGGAAGTGGCACAAATGTTATTGACTAGATTATGGTAGATGCTAAACTTAATGATATAACACTATTAAGATGTTAATAAAGAGATAAGAAGCCAATACCTTTTGAAAAATTTATTATTTATATGAGTGAGTTTGACTATATTTCAAAAGAGATTACAAATCACCTTAACTTTGCTAAAGCGTTAAGGAGTAATCATTCTGATAAATGGATGGTGACTATAGAGGAAAACATGTAGTTTATAAAAAACAATGATGTTTCCAATTATTCTACAGTCCGAATAAATGTAAACCCATTAGTAGTAAGTGGATGTTTAAGATCAAGATAAATATTGAAGATACAATTGAGAGGTTCAAAGTAAGGTTTATAGTTAAAGCGTACACTTAGAAAAAGATAGTTAGCTATAATGAAACTTTCTTACTAGTCTTAAAAAGAGCATACACTTGACTCTTTTATACATTTCAAATTCAATATAATCAAGTTTGTGTTTACGTTCTTATATGTAGATGACAAACTGCTAGCCAACGTTGATTTTAACATGTTGAAGAATGTAAAGAAGATGCTTTCAAGGAACTTTGATGCAAAAAATCTTAGGAGGCACCATTTGTTCTCAGTGTAAAGATCCATATGGATAAATCTAAGAAATTTTTAAGCCTATATAAAAAAGTTTATAATGATAAAATTTTTAAGATATTTATCATATAGGATTGCATGCTTGGTATACTTTTTATAGTTAAAAGTGATAACTTGAGCAAAGAGCAGTGTCCTAAAAATTAACCGAAAAAAGTATAGCAGAATTATATTCCTTTCAATAATGCAATTAAGAATTTGATATATTCATAGGTATGCAGTAAACTTAGCATTGCCTTTGTATTTACTATTCTTGGTAGGTATTTGAAAATTTATGATTATGAATATTGAGTTTCAATGAAGATAGTCTTGTGATTCATAATCAAAACTAGTGATTGTTAATGATTTATAGATGTGTAGATGATTCTAGAGATTATTAGATATGTCAATGCTAATCTTAGTGATGCTCTAATGACAATAAGTTTACTAATATTAGCTAGATGATTTGATCCTTAGAAAAGCTCTAACTAATCTATTATAGTGACTTTAACCACAAAAAATGATATTATAATTAGTTATGAAGTAAGAGTATATGCCAAGTTGTTGAAGAGCTATATGGGAAGACCTATGATTGTTGATTCAATTTCTAATACTATTAAAATTCATTGTGACAAATCATGTATTATATTCTTTTCCAAGAATATAAAGAACATTAATGGAGCTAAGTATGTCATGTTTGTTGAACTTAAGTACTTTAAACCTTAAGAATGAGTTAACAATGGTTGTATATTTTATGAGTACATTATCACCACAAATATGTTAGTTAACCCCCTAACTCTTAGTCTTATAGCTTTTCTTAAAGAAGTTGGCAATATAGGTATTATGTTATCATATGATGCTTCGATGTAGTGGGAGTTTATTAGTTGTATCTTATATGTTCATAGTACTTAAGATTAATAAAGTTGTGAATTTTACACTTGTTTGTTGTATAATGATGTTTGAAATTCATGTATATGATTGTCTTTCTTATACATGTACATTTGAGATTCTTTTTTTTATCTAGATATGTTATAACTTGTTGATAGAAGAAAATCGTTTATTCCATAATTGATCTTTATGGTTAATGAATTTTTTATAATGCAAGTTATATTTTGGATATTGATCTTTGTATAAGATTAATGATCCTTTTTATGGCTCATAAATTATGTTTTGAGATTGGAATAATTTGATTATATATGATTTATGATTTTACGAGTCATCAATATAAGTCACACTATACCACTATCTACTAAAGGGTTTAGTTAGTGATTTGTTTATGCTTATGATTATGGAGACTTGTATATATATTTTTGAATAATTGATAAAACAAAAATGGGTAAATAGAGTAGCCTTTATTACATAGACATGGCCTAGAGCAAATTAGGACAATGACTTGTATGATTATTACAACATATTAACTACTACGGTTTAGTATAAATGATTCACTGAATTGACTTCTTTATATTAATTTTTTAAAACTACATACAAACTTATTAAATTTATTATTTGACCCAATCAAATTGTTTTCAAAATATTTCTAAAGAGGATATACTAAATCTTAATTAATTAGCTTTACTCAATTGAGAGAATGTTATAAATTTTTTTAAATGTGGACTAATGTGTAATTACTCTTTTCTTTTATAATTGGAAAAGGCAAAAAAGAAGAAGAGAATATTGAATAGTTTCTCTATTTTATAAGTATTGCTTATATATGATTCTACAGAACTAAAGAATAACAATTATGTCTTCTAATTTAAGGATTCTTAATACCATTTTATTATTAGCAAATTAATTATTAATATGGATTAAAATTTTATTGAATGTCCTATAATCGCTTATGTTTCATATATAATTTCTATGGAGTTACCTCATTTATTTCTAAATACGTGAAAGAACACTTCACATGCACATAACTATATATCACCACATAACACATCAAATTCATACCCTGATCAATTCAAATTCATACCCTAATTAACACAATAAACAAATCAGAGCAATAAACATAGAATTTGATTTAAGAAGTCTCAAAACCCCAATACTACCAGCATCAATGATATGCCATAATCTTTATAGTAATGCAAAACTTAACAAATGGAGAAGTGTAATCGTAAGCTTACATAAATGGAGAAGCTGCAGACATCGATGGTGACGGTGACGGCAACGGCGACGGCGAGATGATATTCAACAGAGAGTAGACTTTTGACAGATGGCTACAGGACGAGATGCAGACGGCGATGTAAGGATAAAAAATATAGAAGAAACAAAAAGGAGAAAATGAGGGGGAAGGTTCAAGGTGCCTTTAACTTCGAACCGAAATGACTTCGTTTGGTATTAATCCAAACAACATTGTTTTTGATTTTTTAAAACCACTAATCTGAATTTAAATCCGAAAAGTGCAGACCGTCAGAAAATCACTGACAGAATACATTACCGTAGGTACAAATCAATGTTGAATAAAATTCATCGATGGACACTATATCTATCGGTAAAATTTTGACACTATTTAATTACGGAAAGCGTTTCCACCTATTTTACCGATGGTTATAACAGGTACCGATGCCAATTTTTTCCATCACAAAATGAAAATTTTCAAGACAGTTTTATCGATGGATATTGTAACGGATATTGATTTTCTATTTGTAATTAACTATGGTAGTAGGTCCGTTAGTAATTGTCCATCGCTAATGTATGGTTTTCTTGTAGTGAAGCATTCATTGTGAAGTACTTCCCATTAACCAAGACGACGAGGATCATCAACGAGATCACGAATTTCCAACAGAATGATGGGGAATCTCTCTATAAAGCTTGCGAGAGATTTAAAGAACAACAAAGAAGTTGTCCTACCACAACCTTCCGAGGGAGTTCCCGCTGCAGAGATTTTATAATTGCATGAATCCAAGTAGAGAGGAACTATTGATGCATCCGCGAGAGGTTCAATGATGAGGAAGACTATTAAAGCAGCTCATGACCTTTTGGAGGAGTTGGCGAGCAATAGTTGCATATGGTCTAGTGAGAGGAGCAGACGGGGGCAGAAAGAACAAAAAGGTATGATACCTATTGACTTTGTTACTACTTTATAGGTATAGATTATAGCCCTTATAAAGCAGTTGAACAATATATAAGAAGCATCTTCCTTTACAGCTAAGGCAATGCAAGTGCAATGTGAGCTGTGCAGGCA
The DNA here is from genome assembly GCA_027568935.1 of Erythroxylum urbanii. Taxonomy (NCBI): domain Eukaryota; kingdom Viridiplantae; phylum Streptophyta; class Magnoliopsida; order Malpighiales; family Erythroxylaceae; genus Erythroxylum; species Erythroxylum urbanii. The sequence continues at coordinate 5,769 of JAOQML010141049.1, read as the reverse complement.
GAACGATCATAGCTCAGCTAAGTATTTTTTGTTGGGAGCTGGTGATACCGAACAGGTAAATTACATAGGCTAGCTACAAAAGGGTAACAACTCATACGTAAATAATTATAATCTGGGGTGGAGAAACCACCTGAATGTTTTTAGAGTAGTAATAATGTAGGTAACCAAGCAAGACCGCAAGGACCTTCAGGTTTTCAACAAGATCAAATTGGAGCTATAGAAAGCAAAATGGACAAGATGATGGAGGTTTTAGGTTCTAAACTGATAGCTTAAGAAGAGAATCAGAAAAGGATGTTTTCCAGTAAGGAGGAATGACAGAAAAGGATGGAAGCAAATTTTGATCAGATCATGAAGAACCAAGCATCATCCGTCCATAATTTGGAGGTTCAGGTAGGTTAACTTACTAATGCCTTATCTTTCAGAAGTGTGGGTAGTCTACCAAGCAACATCGAAATCAACCCAAAGGAAAGGATCATGGTTATCACACATACTCAGAAAAGGGAAAGTGAACATGAGAAGGAAGACGGAGCTAATAGAGAAGGACAAACAGTTTTGGAAGTCCTTCTGAGTGAGCTAGCAAGTGAGTCAATCAAGGAGCCTCAACTTAGGATTCCGTATCCCATCTTTGCTCAAAGGAAGTCAACCTCAAATAGAGCAATAAAGAACTAGAAGGAGGTTAAGTTAAGCAAGATTAAAGATATAACAAATCAACTCCAAATAAAGCTAACGTTAAAAGAACCGTCAAGAAAGAGGTGAAAAAGCATATATCAAAAGGATGTCCAAACATAGCATAAAGAAAGAAGACCCGGGGGACTTTTTCATTCCTTACAGTGTAAATGGAGTTAATATGGCTAGGGCATTTGTAGATTTGGGGGCCAATATCAACATGATGCCCTACACTTTTAGTCAAAAGTTATGGTTAGGAGAGTCAGAGCCCACGAAGATATTGGTAAAAACGGTCGACAGAATAGTGCACTAACCGAAGGAGATCATTAAGAACGTGCAAGTATAGATTAATAGATTCATATTTCTTGCATATGTCTACATACTGGATATTGGAGAAGATGTAGAAACCCTATAGTACTTGGATGACCGTTCCTGGCTACTTCTCATTCGATCATTGACGTTGATGTGGGTGAACTAACATTGAGAATAGGAAAGGAGCAATTCACATTCAAGGTTTCAAAGAAAGACTATTATTCTCCTTTACACCCAACAGATATCAAGGAACATGAACCCCGAGGAGGGTGTGAAGATATTGAGGACCCTAGGAACGCGTTCAAGAAGAAATGATAGCGTAGGAGACGACGAAGGAAGGAAAACCACAAGAAAGATGGAATCCATACCAGGGTAGCTCAAGTGCAAAGTTTGAGATCAGTTTCTGCATTATCATTGCACCATTTATTTGAGCCATCATGAGTAAAAAGGAGAGTTGAGCTACCGACGATAACAGAAGCGCTCTAGGGGAGGCAACCCATTAAATTTTATTTTTTTATTGTCTTTATCTACTTGTTTGTTTGATTTATTCAGTTATGATTGTGTCTGAATTGAGTTTGATTGATGTGAATTAGGATTTTGTTTGAATTTCAACTTGTTTTCTCTTCAAAACTCTTGTTGATAATATTATTTTGATCTATTTGTAGGTTGTGGGATCACTGAGAATGCATTCTAGGCTTGGAAGAAGGTTTAGAATTGGAAGAATTACCCAATCCCACGATCGTGGGAATTAGTGTGCTTCCCACAACCGTGGGAATTCTCTACATAAAGTTTTTGGATAGAAAACCCACGATTGTGGGAACTATAATATTCCTACCACCACGTGAAATCTCTCTAGAAAGTTTCTAGAGAGAAATATCATGATCGTAGGAATGATGGGTATTCCCACGATCATGGGAATTCCGTTCGAGGGAAATTTTAAGTTTCCCTCCACTTTTTTCTTTCATAGATTCTTCAAAAAATTTCACATCTTCTCTCTCTAACCTACAAAAACTTGCCTCCCACTCTCTAAAATCCTTCATTTTCCTCTAGATTCTTGGTATTTTCTTTATCTCTTTTCATTAATCTTACAATCCTTTTCTCTTCTCTTGCATTGATCATTCAAAAATACAAGGATTTAGGTAAGATTTCTCTCTCTCTAAAAAATGATTTTACCTCTCTTTATTTTATTTTTGCAGGTTTTCATCTTCCAATAGCACAAAAGAAGATGGCAGCTCAAAAATTGATTGATGAATTATGCCTTCAAGTCTTCGGTGAAGGTAAGCCCGATTTAGTGGCAATTTTTTCTTGCCCCATTCCCCATTTATTCAGAGGAAGAAGGTACATGTTTTCGAGACCTTAGAGATAGGGAATTGATCACTCCTCGATACTTTGACTTTCAATTGTTAGAAACCATAATAGTGAGGCAAAAATTTGAGCGATTAGCTGAAAACATAAGTTGGAATAGGTTCATTCGATGTGACGTGCCTATTTACCCTATGATGACTATAGAGTTTTTCACTATAGTTCGCTATAACCCTAAAATGGATGTTTTTTGGTTTAGGTTAGCTGGCAATGTTTATAAATTGGATTGTAATATCATTCGTGCACTATTCGATTTGTCAAACACTAAAGTTTTAGATTTTCACGATGAAATTTAATGTTTATAAATTGGATTATAATGTCATTCGTGCACTATTCGATTTGTCAAACACTAAAGTTTTAGATGATCACGATAACTTTTATCTGGATGATTACTAGAAAACTCTAGCAATTGAAGAAAATTTTAACTCTAGGAATGCATGGAACACTTTAACTCATACTGCCTAGCATTTACTTTTGCATAAATTTATATGATTAACAGTGTTTAATAAAACTGAAAGTAATAAATGTTCTGCCAAAGAACTTTTCTTTCTGTGGTGCATGGATCAAAAAATAAAAATCAACATGCCTTTCAGGACTTTTTGATCAACAGTGAGTTTTGTTAATGAAAAGAACTCTTATTTTGGCATGTCTCATATTGTAACTGCTTTGGCTTTGTTTTATAGCTTTTATATGGAAAATGTGCTTACAACTCCAAAATCCTTTGACCCGTATTACAGTGAAGAACAGGAGGGGAACAGATACAACTGCTTCCCAACCCTCCACATCTCGAGAAATCCTAGAGCCAGAAGAAGCAGTGGAGGAGGAACCAAGTGCACCAGTGGAAGTTGACCTATTTCAATAAATCCTCAACTAGATGGCCTCTAATCAGTAGCAAATGACATCACAACTCAATGAGCTCAGCACCCAAATGTGACAAGTTAACAAATAGCAACGCTATTTGAAGAAGAAGTTCCTCAAATTCATTCAGACGATTAATTTTGAAGTTCCTTCACCAACACCATCGCCACCACAATCCCTATAAGCTTTTCTTACCCTGCTTTTAAATTTTGTTATTTCTTTGTTTCGTTTGATGTTATTTTTGTTTGGTTTGATATCAATTTCTTTATTTTATAGTTGCCTTATCACATTGAGGACAATGCGTTCTTTAAGTGTGTGGAGGTGAAACTTGTGTTGTTAATTGCATTGTGTTAATGACTGTGTGCATTCTATTAAATAGGATGCATTTTTAGGCATATCATGTTGTTTTATGTAAGTGATGGAACCACCCTTGAATCATTTTAATCGGTATTGCCACGAGATTCTATCATGCTTATTGAAATGAGATTGAATGAATGCTTGAACTTGGATTAGGCTACTTGAGTAAAAAATGAACCATGTTGAGTGATGAAAAGTAGTAGGTTACATATGCTTACTCACAATTTGACATTTGAGCAATGAGGTAGTGTAGAGATGCATAATGAATTTTCATTTGAGCCAAATGTAAGGATTGAGCCTACATAACTCCATCTATAGTCATTCTATTTCTTTATTATGTGATGCTTCCTTAGGTTATTACCTTCAGAACTTGCTTTGAATCAATTTGGGTCTACAAGATGTAAGCCGAATAAAGATGATTAAGGCCCTTTTGTTATGCTAACCATTGGCTTAAATGACCTACCCTTTGATTACCCCTTGCTACCCTGTTGAGCATTAACCTTTTGTTTCTTAAAATACCAAAAAATTTTAACCTAACCATTCATAAGCTTAGTTGAGTATTAAGTAATACATTAGTTGGGATTGTTGTGAAATTTTTACTGAGATGAGTTGAGGATACTTCTACCTGTGAATCATATGGTATTTAGCTAGTATTTTATTCATAGGTTCTTCTATATATTAAGAAAAAGAAAAGAAAAAGAAGGAAAAAGAAAAAAATGAAAAGAAAAATGGAAGAACACTTAAGTAGCATAAATAAGTGCAAAGTATTAGCATAATTACACTTTTGTATCTCGAAATTTTGTTTTGTTAGCCCTTTTCATCCACTTTTCACTTTATGAATGCTTGTGTTAAACCTTCTACCCTCTTTACCCACCTTAACCCTTACCATATTATAACCCTAAACAAGTCCTTCTGATCTATTTATGCATGCAATCATTGTAGAGGAGAATTAGTGTATTAGCAAGCCTATAGTAGGGTAGTTTTCTATAGGAAGTTTGAACGAAACATTAACCATCAAACACTTGAGAGAAATGAGTGAAAAATAGTGAGGAAGATTCATTTTGCATTCATACTTATCTTGGAGTCATGGTGCCATTTTGTGAATTTGCTTACGTACACCAATGAAAAGTAGTCATGGTATGTGTATTAACTTGATATTTGAGTTGGCTAAAATTTGAGAGATTGTATCCCTTGATCTTTGTGAAAATGAAGTGATAGAATTGACTGATTGTATTTATTTTGCTTGAGGACAAGCAAAGATTTAAGTGTGGTGAAGTTGATAGTTGTGCATTAGTCTATGTTTTTCTAAGTAATTAGCATGTGTTTCTTGCATAATAGATGATTATTGTTGTATTTTAGAATTCATTTTTTATGTTTTCGTTTAGTTTGATTTTCATTGTTATTCTTTTATGTTTGATGCTAATTTAAGGTAAGAATTGATTATCTTTATGCAGGAATGAAGATTGAGCAACTTGGAAATTAAAGTAGGGAACAAAGAGGAGAAGAGAGGAGGAGACATTACGTTGCATAATCCCACGATTGTGGGAATCATGCCAATTCCCACAATCTTGGGAAGTTTAATCTGGGACCTTATGTGGGGTTCAATTAAACCTTAGGGCTTTTGGACTATAAAACATATCAAACCTCCATAGATGAAAGAGAGACGAAACCCTCTATAGAAAAGGACTCCTTGAGTGAAGAATACAAGGTTTAATTCTTGAGGAAGGTGAAGATTCAAGGATTATCAACAACAATAGGCAAAATAGAAGATCAACGTTAAAAAGTTTAGATTTTGGCAAAGAAGAGGAGCTTTCTTTATTCAATTTCTTGTGTTTTTATCTCTTCTAATCTTTGTAAAATGGAATATTTGAGGGTTGATGATGTTATGGAGACCATAAGTGGCTAATTTAGTTTTAGAGATTACTTTTGAACTATTTTATTAAACTCCTGTTTTATTGAATTGAATGAAAGTTGTCTTTGATGATTGTTGATTATAATTATATCTTGCAATAAATCGAGAGAGTGAGTAAGGTTATTTTTGTAGGATTGTACAACGAGAGTTAACAACCTATAGACTTGTAATCATCACGTTAATTGATAAGTTAGAAGAGGGATGTAACATCCCGTTTCCAGAGAGCGGGTCGGACCAGAGAAACGGGTCCAGGTGTGGTAAATTACCACATCTCATGCTCATGCAGTTGTGAATAGTGAGTT
>JAOQML010141009.1:0-15592 GCA_027568935.1 Erythroxylum urbanii | reverse complement strand
ACACCTTTCTAAGTTTATTTTGTTTCCTTTTAGGGATTGATTTGTTTCCTTTTATTTAGTTTCTTCTTTAGGACATTTAGGAAGTTTTTCCTATAAATAGGCACCCTCTATGTACTTTGAAGGGGATTTTTCATTCAAAAATAATATTGAGAATTATTGAGAGCATTCTTGCTTTCTTTGTATTCTTTGAGAATACTTGACTTATCGAAGGAGTGGTCTTCCTTTATGGCATCCTAAGGTTAGAGTTCTAAGAGACAAGTTTTCTTAGGGTTCTTTCCATTGACTAACATTCTTGCTAGGGTTCTAAGAAACAAGTTCTCTTATGGTTCTTTCCATTGACCAACATTCTTCTAACCCCTTTTCTCATTGTTTTCTATTTCTATCTTTTCAATTTTGTTTCTTGTGCTTCTGTGTGTGTTTGATTCTAGCCATTCCTAGGCATAGTTCCATCTTATTAAAGGTTCTCTAGAACAAGTTCCTATTGGGTCCCCTATCATTTGGTATCAAAGTACTTTGGTTGCTAGATTTTAAATAACTATCCTTTTTATGTTTATTTTCATTCTTCTTTGTCCATTTTTCATCCACTATTTCGTTCACTTTTTGATGAGTTTTAGGATGAATAATAGGTTTTTCTTCAAGTTCATAATCTCTTATTTCTCCTCGTTTTGGGATCATTCAAATCCAAGTTTTCTAGCACAAGTTACACTATGTCGAAATTTGAGAGCATCCAGCTTTTTAAAATTGCTTTGCATTTTTTGTTTCCATATTTATTTATGTGAACTTCAAATTATCTGGAAAAAAAGGAGTAGAAGTCAACAAAAAAGAGAAAAAATAAATTCGTCAAAAAAAGAGAAAAGAAATTCATAAAAAAAAAGAAGAAAACAATCAGATTGTGTGTTGCAATTTCTAAAGAAGTGGAGTCCACGTTTGCTACTTTCTTCATTGCAATCAAATAAATATCACATCTTTCCTATTGCTTGAACTTGAATTACAAGTACTTTCCGATCTTGTATTGCTTGGAACTTGCTTACTTTTTTATTTGCTTCACTTTCTTATTTCAATTACTTTCCTATCTTGCCTTTATTTTCCTATTTTATTTCTTGCCTCATTCATCTTTCTTTAGATTCAAGTTTGACTTTCCTTGATGTAATTGCTTCCTTAATTCATTCCTTATACTATTTTTGCTTTACTTGGTTTCCAATTTTTTTCACTTTTCCATCATTTTTCTTTCATAATACTCTTAGTCCTAACCTCCGTTTTGCTTTTTCTTCTCTTGTTTTTAGAATTGCTGAGTCCTCCTTTCCCTTCAAGTCCCCTTCCCTTTTGCATATTCCACACCCTATTTCCCTTTTTGGATTCTTTGATAATTTTATTTTGGGATTCTAGTCTTCGCTGCCACTTGGTTTGATTGCTTCTATTTGATTCTGTCATGTTTCAAATAGGGATACTATAGAAAGCAAGTTGAGTGGTAAAAGGCAAGAGTGTTTGCAATATAGAAAAAGCCAATTTTTGTGTGATACATGAGTTGTTTGGCATCTTTTGAGTGTATACACGTGAGGTTGAGTGGTGAGGTCCATATTGTTTTTTGTTGTTGACTAACATTTTGCAGTTCATAAACATGTCTCAAGAAAATGAATCACATGAGCAAGACCTAAAAGTCTTTATGAAGGTTGTGCAAGATCAATTCCAGAGGTTGAATGCTAGGTTGGATGACATCAAATCCAAGTCAAACTCCAAAGGTCCTAGAAGGACATTCCATGAAGAAGATGAAGATCTGCAATCCGGGGATGAAGGCCCCAATACTAGGAGAGGCAGACAAGCTCCTCGTAATGAACTTGACAACATAAAATTAAAAATCCCTTCTTTTCAAGGGAAAAATTATCCTAAATTGTATTTAGAGTGGGAGAGGAAAATAGAACATGTATTTGAGTGTCATAAATATAGTGAAGAGAAAAAGATAAAACTTGTTGTTGAATTTTGTGACTATGCTATTATCTGGCGAGATCAATTGAAGGTAAATAGAAGGCAGAATATTGAAAGACCAATCCGCACATGGCAAGAAATGAAATCCATCATGAGAAAGCACTTTGTTCCAAGTCATTACTATCGAGACTTGTTCAAACAGCTGCAAAGATTGAGGCAAGGATCCATGAGTGTTGAAGAGTACCACCAAGAGATGGAGATCATCATGATTAGGGCCAATGTCGAGGAGGACATGAATCTACCATGAAAAGATTTCTTGATGGTTTGCGCCCTGAAATTGCTTTCATTGTAGAGCTGCGAAATTTCCTTGACATGGATGAGTTGTTGCATAAGGCCATCATGGTAAAAAAGCAATTAAAGATCCAAAATGGTGTTGGATCGAGTTCCTGGAAGAAAAGCTTGAAGGAGTCTAAAAATTCCTTCAAATCCAAGGGAGACATTAAGCCAAATGAGGAAAGTAAGCCTAAATTCTCTACTATAAATATAAGGGTAAAAATGACTCTAAACCCTCTTCTTCTTCTAATCCTTCTTATAAAGTTAAGTGCTTTAAATGTCAAGGTTTTGATCATATTGCTTCTCAATGCTCTAACAAAAGAACTATGATTTTTCTTGAGAATGGTGATGTTGCTAGTGAAAGTAGTGACATTGATGATTTTGATGACCTGCCTCTATTGACAGATGCATCTGAAGTTAATTGCGACGCTGAGGTTGCTGAAGCCCTTGTGGCTAGGAGTGCTTTTAATATCTAACCAAAAGAAGATCTTGAAGAAGAGCAATGTGATCACATCTTTCATACAAGGTGTTTCATTAATGGTAAAGTTTGTAGCATGATCATAGATGGTGGAAGTTGTACCAATGTTGCTAGCACTTTACTTGTTGACAAGCTTAATTTGCCTATTTTGAAACATCCTACACCATATAAATTGTAATGGCTTAATGATTATGGTGAAGTGAAAGTGATCAAACAATTAATGGTTGCATTTTCTGTTGGCAAGTATCATAATGAGATTTTATGTGATGTTGTACCTATGTATATTGGACATGTTTTGCTTTCTAGGCTATGGCAATTTGATAGAAAAGTTAGGCATGATGAATACAAAATTTTTTACTCTTTTTCTTTCCATGGTAAAAATATTGTGCTGAAACCTCTTAGGCCCATTCAAGCTTATAAGGATCAAGTGAGGATTGAGAAAGAACGTAAATTGAGAGCAAAAGAAAAGAAAGAAAGAGAGGTCGAAAAGAAAGAAAAAGAGAGAGAATATAAAATGAGTGGAAAAAATGAAGAAAAGAGAGTGACTTTATTTGCTGGAAAAAGTAAGATCAAGAGAGCTTTAAAATGTGAAGAATCTTATAAACTTTTATATCAAGATGTTTTGTTACCTATTAATGAGCTTGATCCATCTTTGTCGTTTAGTGTTTTGTCTTTGTTGTAAGACTTCAGTGACTTATTTTCGGAGGACATTCCCAATAAATTGCCCCTTTTGAGAGGCATTGGGCACCATATAAACTTCCATCCTGAAGCTTCAATTTTGAATAGGCCTGCATATAGAGCCAATCCAGAAGAAACTAAGCAGATCCAAAGACAAGTTGAAGAGCTTATGAAAAAGGGCTTTGTGAGAGAAAGCTTGAGCCCATATGTTGTGCCGGTTATACTTGTTCTTAAGAAAGATGGCAAATGTGTGTTGATTATAGAGCCATCAATAAAATCACTGTGAAATATTGTTACCCTATCCCTCCTTTAGACGATATGCTTAATGAGTTGCATGTGTTTGTATATTTTCTAAAATTGATCTTGGAAGTGGGTACCATCAAATTCGCATGAAAAAGGGTGATGAGTGAAAAACTACTTTCAAAACTAAGTTTAGGTTGTATGAGTGGTTAGTTATGCCTTTTGGCTTAACTAATGCACCTATTACCGTCATGAGTTTGATGAATCATGTGTTTCATCCTTTTATTGGAAAGTATGTGGTTGTCTATTTTGATGATATTCTAGTGTATTCTAGGAGTGTAGATGATCATGTGAAACAGTTGCATGATGTGTTTGGACTTTTAAGAGAGAACAAACTTTATGCCAATTTAGAAAAATGTTCCTTTTGCATGGATTATGTTGTGTTTCTTGGTTTTATTATAGATGCTAAAGGACTTCAAGTTGATGAAGAGAAAGGGAAGGCAATTAGAGAATGGCCAACTCCCAAGAATGCAAATGAAGTTCAAGGCTTTCATGGCTTGGCAAGCTTCTATCAGAGATTTGTGAAGGACTTCTCTACTATTGCTGCCCCTTTGAATGAATTGGTTAAAAAAAAGTGATTTTTAAATGGGATGATTCATAAGAGGTTGCTTTTAACAGCTCGAAAGAAAAATTAACCAGTGCTCCTCATCTTATTCTTCCTGATTTTTCTAAAGTTTTTGAGGTTGAATGTTATGCTTCTAGAATAAACATTGGTGCTATTTTAATGTAGGATTCTAAACCCCTTGCTTATTTTAGTGAAAAACTAAATGGTGCTACTTTAAATTACTCCACTTATGATAAAGAGTTGTATGCTTTAAAAAGGTCTTCAGAGACTTCGCAACATTACTTGTGGCCAAAAGAATTTATCGGTCATTCTGATCATGAAAGTTTGAAATTTATAAAGTCCCAAGGTAAATTGAACAAGAGAAATGCTAGGCGGCTGGAATTCATTGAAACTTTTCCTTATGTTATTAAACATAAACAAGGGAAAGAAAACATTGTTCTTTCTAGGAGATACTCTCTTTTTACCTCTATGCATGCTAGATTACTTGGTTTTGAGATGTTGAAAGGCATGTATGAATCTAATTGTGACTTTGCAGAAATTTGGAAATCTTGTGAAAAACATGGTATTGATAATTTCTATAGATTTGATGGATTTCTATTCAAAAAAGATAAACTTAGCATTCCATCTTGCTTTATGCATGAATTACTTGTTAGAGAGACACATGGTGGTGGATTGATGGGTCACTTTAGTGTTGAGAAAACTTTAGCTCTTTTACATGAACATTTTTATTGGCTTAACATAAGAAAGGATGTTGTTTCTGTTTGTTCTAAATGCATTACTTGCAAGCATGCAGAATCTAAGGTTCAATCACATGGTTTATATTCTCCCTTACCTGTCCCCTCTCATCCTTGGGTCAATATATCTATGGACTTTGTGCTTGGATTGCCTAGATCATCTACTGGAAAGGATAGCATCTTTGTGGTGGTTGATTGATTTAGCAAGATGGCTCACTTTATTGCTTGTTCTAAAATCAATGATGCTATTCATGTTGCTGACTTGTTCTTCAAGTATTAGAAAGGATTAATAATGCTTATAAAATTGATTTGCCTAGCTCCTATAGTAATGTTAGTGCTACATTCAATGTATCTGATTTATCCCTCTTTGATGCTACAAATTCGAGGACATCCTTTCGAGGAGGGAGGGAATGATGGAGAACCATGGGCATGTGAAAGATAAGAAGAGAAGCATACATGGTGTGATCCACCTCAAGGAAGCCCAGGACATAATTTGCTTGCAAAAGGAGGTTTAGGAGCTGAAATTGGATCAGATTTGAAGTTTTAACGTGCAAGGAAAGGGGCTGAACGAAATTCCCATATTAACCCAACATTCAAGTCTAATGTTCCTAAAGATCCATTACAAGATGTTGAGGCCCAATGACAAGAGCTAGGGCCAAAGCAATGAAGCAAGCAGTGAATTGTTTGATGCAAGACCTTCAAGAGATAGAGCCCATGTTGTTCAGTTAGATTTCATCTCATAAAGGTCCAAGAGGCATTGTCTTAGCCCTTGAAGCTCAATATGAAGTGTTCAAAGGCCCACATGGAGTCCAGTTGGGAGAACTCACTTAAAATACCATGTGACAACCATATGCCACTTAAAATAAGGGTAAAGACATGATCTATAAGGTTCAATATGTTCACATCATGTTTTAATTAGTTTCCTTTTTTGTTTTCCTTGAAATAAGGTCATCTAGTAAACACCTTTCTAAGTTTATTTTGTTTCCTTTTAGGGATTAATTTGTTTCCTTTTATTTAGTTTCTTCTTTAGGACATTAAGTTAGGAAGTTTTTCCTATAAATAGGCACCTTCTATGTACTTTGAAGGGGATTTTTCATTAAGAAATAATATTGAGTATTATTGAGAGCATTATTGCTTTCTTTGTATTCTTTGAGAATACTTGACTTATCGAAGGAGTGGTCTTCCTTTATGGCATCTCAAGGTTAGAGTTCAAAGAGGCAAGTTCTCTTAGGGTTCTTCCAATTGACCAACATTCTTCTAACCCCTTTTCTCTTTGTTTTCTATTTCTATCTTTTCACTTTTGTTTCTTGTACTTCCGTTTGTTTGTTTGATTCTAGCCATTCCCAAGCATAGCTCCATCTTATTGAAGGTTCTTTAGGACAAGATCCTATTAGGTGATGGAGGACCATCCACACAAGCCATTGAAGACTTGACCAACATGGGTCTCAGATCATCCACAAAAGCTATGGATCAAGAAGAAGGAGAGGAGATGACCGTAGTTTAGCCTCTAAACTCTATATATTGATCAAGTCGTTAGAAGTAAAAGCCATGGACCATATTGCAAGCAGCCCATTATGCCATCAAAATGTTGCAATGTTGCTTGACTACCCAACCAGCCATCAATAAGGATTTTTAATCTATGTGTGTTTTCATTAAGTATTTCTTATTTCCTATTTATGTTACTTTATGTTTAAATTTATGATGCTCTTAATGGTGTTACAATGTAGGAGTTAATGTGTCTTAAAGAAGAGTTTTTATGTAGGAGTTATTGTGTCTTAAAGAAGTGTCATTATGTCTAAGTTTAAGATGCTCTTAGTGGTATCGTACTGTAGGAGTTAATGTGTCTTAAAGAAGAGTCTTTATGTAGGAGTTATTGTGTCTTAAAGAAGTGTCATTATTTAGGAGTTATTAGACTTAAAGAAGGAATTAAAGGTGCTGCCAAGTTGGAATGAGAGGCCGGCTATGTGGCTATCCATTCCATTGGCTTGGCTTTCATTTCCTATTTAAGGTTGTCTAAGTTTCCCTTAGGAAGAAGTTAGAGTTTTGTAATCAAAATTCAGAAAGCATTTGCTTTGAAGTTGCAATAGCTTCTTATAGGTTCTATTGGTTTCCAAAACTAATTAATCAAGTTGATTGTTTTCCTAAAATAATTCTCATTTCTGTCCAAATCTACATTGTTCTTAGCTTCTGCTAATTCTGACCTTCAACCGCTGTTTTAATCATAACTTCTTCATTTCTTAACCAAATCAGTCGTATCAGACACCAAATTAAAGATAACACACCAAGCTACAACTTTATAGTTTATGTAAGGTTCCAATTCTGCCAAAACATCTAAATTTTCCCATTTCTGCAACAGCTATACTTTGTTCTGCCTCATCTCACTACCAAACATCACCTTCTGTCCGTTTCATTCCAGTTATCTCACAAACTGCTCACCAAATAAACTTCTGGTCAAAAACAAAGTTTTTATTCATCATCTCTTCTACAACTTTAATGTTGATCTCTTTTCTAGAATCCAAACGAAACCCATCCAAATTTCCCCATTTCCGCAATAACTTCCATTTCAGCTTCCAGCCAGACCATCTACCACTAAAAATAGCATAACTCTCAAACCACGCATCCATTTTAAATGAACCGTAGCTTCCCAGAAACTAGACACATAGATCTACAACTTGGATCAATACTATAACCACAAATTTCAGACCCATATTCCTAGAAACTCGTCCCACAGCCAGAACCTGTTCGGTGTAGTCGAGACATAATATTTACCAAACTGTTCCAAACTTTACCAAACCTTTCCAAGGCCCATTTGGTGTTGTTTCACACTGCATACGCCATCGTTGGGTCTCCAATCAAAAGCATAAGGATTGCTACTTTCACAAGTTAGCAACTCTTCTGACCTTAGTACGTTGTGATGAGATCGATCTACTCCATCCATTCCAACCACGACGAGTTAAAGAAGAAGGAGAAGCCATAGTGGATCTCCACAAGGGAGGCAAACATCAAGCATACAAAGAGTTATTCCGCTTCGTTTCAAGTTATTATATCATCCTAACCTTCTTAGTAACATGCGTAGGATCTTGTATGCTTATGAAATCATGGGGTTTCTTGTTTGAGTTAGATATTGACTGATGCAAACCCCAAAATGGCTAAATTTGAACAGCCACAAGGCAAGACAAATTCCACCTCCAAGAAAGCTAAATCAGGTCATAACAAACACAAACAAAGGATTAAAAGAAGGATATGGATGCCACACTCCATAATAGATGAGAAGAGGGAATGATAAGTCAGGTTTGAACTCCACAAGATGGAATCAATCTCGATAAGCAATTCAATTAAGAACCCAAGAGAAGTTTCTCTCAATTCTCTTAAAAAGATGTCAAAAGTTGTTTCTAAACACATAAGATGCATATTTATATGCCCTACATCTAAACCTAACAAAAGAAGTGAAAAAGAAGTTTGTTTGGTATGCCCATTAGACCAAAATTCATAATACCTAGCTTTAGTGGGCTAATAAGCCCATTTAAGACCCAACTGACTCTAATATATGCCCACTAAGTCTTGAACCACATTAATAGTACTTGGGTTGTATGTTCCGGTTTCAAGGCCTTCTCTTTTGGCCCAAAATAACTTGTGTGCTGCAAATATCTTGAATCAGCCCATTAAATGCTTCCTTCATCTTCTTAACCCTTGACCTTGTCATTGGATCGTCTGGAATGTGCAAAGGGTCCTTAATTCTCATCATTGTCCCTTTCACCACACCATTTAGGCTAGTTTATGGAAGATCTTATCCCATACCTTTGAAATTAGAGCATGAACCATTTTTAGCTATAAAGTTTCTTACCTTTGACCTAGACTTTATAGGTGCAAAATGAATACACTCCAAGTCAATGGGCTGGATGAGTGATTCAACATAGAAAATGAAAATTCACATGTACAAAAATAAAAGGCAAAGAAAAGGCATGACCAACTTCACAAGATCTTTAACTCCTCTTTTACAGATGATTTGTTACTCTCATGTAAAGTTGATGTTAGTTCTATAAAGTTACTCATGGATTCCTTGAGCAACTTTTGTGCTCTTTTAGCTTAAAATTTAACGAGGGAGAATGCTTTATCCTTGTTTCCGCAACTATGAGCTCTAATGTTGACCATCTTGGCTTATTCGCTGGGTTCAATTTGGTAGTTTTTGACGCTATCATACTTTGTAAGTTCCTGACGAAGCTATTTACATGATTTGGCTTAACTAGAGTAATAATTACTTTTGAGTACATAAGTTTGCAGCCAATAATTTGTGGATATGCTTAAATTATTTTTGTTACTCAAAATGGCTAACATCTATCATCATTAGACTAGTGGACAAGTGGAAGTCACTAACAGTGAACCAAATAGGATACTGGAAAAGATTGTGGAGCACTTAAGTAAAGGTCAATCTATGGAAACTCTTGTCCCTTATACCACATCATTTAAGGCTAGTTTACGGAAAATCTTGTCCTTATCGTTTAAATTTGAGCATAAACCATTTTTAACTAAAGTTTCTTAACTTTAACCTAAACTTTATAGGTGAAAAGTGAATACTCCAAATCAATGAGTTAGATGAGTGGTTCAACATGGCATATGAAAATGAATAAATATAAAAATAAAAGGCAAAGTAAAGGCATGGCTAACTTCACGAGTTCTTTAACTGCCATTTGTAGATGATTTGTAACTCTTATGTAAAGTTAATGTTAGATCTATAAGGTTGCTCATGGCTTCCTTGGGCAAATTTTGTGCCTTTTTGGGCTTAATGTTTAACGAGTGAGAATGCTTTATCCTTGTTTCCGCAACTATAAGCTCTAATGTTGACCATTTTGGCTGAATCGCTAGGTTAAATTTGATATTTTTGATGTTATGGTACTTTTCAATTTCTTAAAGAAGCTATTTACATGAGTTGGCATAACTAGAGCAATAATTACCTATGAGTACATAATTCTGCAACCAATACTTTGAGGAAGTGCTTAAATGATTTGTTCTTGCACAAAATGGCTACTACCTATCATGATTAGACTAGTGGACAAGTGGAAGTCACAAACAATGAACTAAAAAGGATACTAGAAAATATTATGGAAAACTTAAGTAGAGGTGGGCGTATGGAAAATCTTATGCCTTACACCACACCATTGATTCTAGTTTATGAAAAATCTTCCCCCTTACCATTGAAATTAGAGCATAAACCATTTTCAGTTAATAGGTAAGAAACATTAGAACAAGATTTTATAGGTTAAAATTGAATACTCCAAAATAATGAGTTGGACGAGTGGTTCAACATGGCCAATGAAAATTCACATATACAAAAATAAACGGCAAAGCAAAGGCATAACCAACTTCACAAGATCTTTAAGTACTCTTTTACAAATGAGCTTAGGTGAACTTAGGTGAAAGAATGAACTAAAGCTGTAAATCACAAGGACTCCATCAAAGGACAAAGGAAAAAAATACCAAACAATGATAACGAAAGGATAGAAACCTGTTTTCCACAATGATAAGGCTCTGATACCAAATAATACGAACCCACTAGGTGACCTACCCTAGGAACTCTTGATCCATTTGTTATAGATACCCAAAATCCTAGAAAAAAAGTTGAGTGATTAGATTAGAACCTTAAGGCAGCTAAATCATTAAAAACCCCGGTCTTAAGACATCACAAAGGTTGAACACAAAAGAATAAGCAAAGCTTGTTGGAAAATAATTTAATTTTTATTAATAGTGATGAAGATTTCGTAATACATGAGATGGCCCTTTAAATAAGCATCATAATATCCTAATCCTATAAGGAAAGGGCTTTCTTACCTATTCCTAATTCATATTTAAGTAGGAAAGACCTAAATACGAAAGGGAATCCTTAATGTGGATATCTCCTAAATTAAGGAAACAATCTGATTTATCAAGATATGAACGAAATTATTAAGGAACAAGTCTTAACAAGGCCTTGTTCACTCAAAAACGTAAATTTGGGCTTAATTAAATCAACAGAGCTAGCTTACTTAATGATTGCATCTTAATTATGCAGATTGGGCTTCCTTCAAACCTATGCATGATGATCAACCTTGGATCATGGATTCCAAGCTTGGTTTATCATGAACTAAGTCTTGTCCAACATTTTGTACATGAAGATAAGTAATTACTCTTGTTAATGCCTTAGCACCTTGAATAACAGCCTCCTTTTCTTACATCTCCATGATTAATCCTTGCAAAACTTCTTTCAATTGTTTTGTTCTTGCTGTAGTCATTGGACCTTTAACTCCGTGCAATGGGTATCAAGAAAATTTGCTAACATCATTTGGAGCCATTTGATTAGTATCTTGATCCCCATCATTCCACCTCTCCTTGAAAGGCTTCATCCTCTAATCACCTACATTAAATAAAGATAAATTAGCAACATTAAAAGTAGCACTAACATTACCATAGTTGCTTGGCAAATCGAGCTTGTAGGCATTTCATTGATCCTCTCCAAGACTTGAAAAGGTCCATCTCCTCGAGACTGCAATTTGGACTTTCTTTGTGTAAGAAACAGTTGCTTCCTTATATGCACCCACACCTAATCTGCAAGTTCAAAGACAACTTTTATACACCCCTTGTTAGCCTGTCTTACATATTGTTCATTTTTCCTTTCAATGTTAGCCCGAACTTTGGCGTGTAAATCCTTCACAAAATCTGCCTTTTTCTTTCCATCATGATTAGCATATTCATCAATAGGAGAAGGTAAAATATCCAAAGGAGTTAAAGGATTAAAGCCGTATGCAACTTAAAAAGGTGAAAAGGAAGTAGTAGAGTGAACAGACCTATTGTAGGCACACTCAA
The DNA here is from genome assembly GCA_027568935.1 of Erythroxylum urbanii. NCBI lineage: Eukaryota > Viridiplantae > Streptophyta > Magnoliopsida > Malpighiales > Erythroxylaceae > Erythroxylum > Erythroxylum urbanii. Next base: position 3,744 of record JAOQML010141009.1, on the reverse strand, counting down.
TACATGGCAAACACTTTTCCCATTATTTTAAGTTCTTATATATGATAGAATGCAATAAAGTAATGAGTGTCCTATTAACTACTTCAGTTTTCCAATCCACTTGGGGATGTGCAACAGTAGAAAACAAGAGTTTAATTCCTAACTTAGTACTTAAAGTGCACCAAAAATGACTTAAAAGCTTAACATCTCTATCACTAACAATTGTCTTGGGCAAACCATGCAATCGAACAACCTCTTTAAAGAACAAATCAGCAATATGTGTTCCATCATAGGTTTTAGAACATGCAATAAAATGAGCCATTTGGCTAAACTAATTAACAACAACAAAAATGTTGTCCTTACCACTGACCTTGGTAAACCTACGACAAAATAACGCGCACCACAGAAGGGTTGAGTCGGATGGATGAAGTTTTTGTGGTTTTTCCTTGGAGGATTTAATTTAGCTATGAAGGAATTAAGATGAATAGAACTTTTTGAAACTCTAAGCTAATGGATACATAAGGGTAATCTCTACAAAACCTCTTGGAAATTGGTTCCAAGCAATGCTGATGATCAAAATCAATCAAGAGAAAGGAACCAAATAACACGCCAAAATTGAACAATTGATAAGTGGACATTGTTCTTGGTGAAACAAAAACAAGAGGATAGTTCCTCACTAAAGTTGATGGCTACAATAATAGTAATACCAAAATCTTCCTATTTCTAACCCTAATGAGCCTATTTATACCTAGATAAATTAATAAAAGGTTAGACTAAAAATACATAGAAGCCCAAAATAAAACAATGGTCCAAAATAATAAAAATAAGAAAGAATCGCTCTTGGGCTTAAGTGAATTAAATAGCCCAAGTACCATTTAATTAACACATGACTGACTTCTACACTCCTTGGGCTTAAGTGATGGAACATTAAAATTAGCCTAAGTCTTCATGTCTTCAAATCCCAAGTGTGCCTGGTCTAAGGATTCGAGTTAAGTGAATTAATTTGAGCTGTAACCCACTAAACTCTTGTCCAATAGGCTTGGAACTCTCCACCCTCTCTAAATAGAAGCCCACATGTGTTTAAAGAGCCTCCTTAAGTCTCTTAGCCCTAGCTTTGGTCATGGTCCCTTCTGGCATGACAAGCTCACTCCCTGGGTCTCTGACATCCAAGCCTAGTCCATTTAGTGTCACCCTAGTCCTGCTCACATCACAAAATCCATACAAATATCAATTTAAGGGTGTCTCCAAATAGAAGCCCACATGCATGTAAAGAGCCTCCTTAAGTCTCTTGGCCCTAGCTTTGGTCATGGTCCCTTTTGGCATGACAAGCTCGCTCCCTGGGCCTCTAACATCCACGCCTAGTCCATTTAATGTCACCCTAGTCCTGCTCACATCACAAAATCCATACAAATATCAATTTAAGGTTGTCTACAAATAGAAGCCTACATCCGTGTAAAGAGCCTCCTTACGTATCTTGGCCCTAGCTTTAGTCATAAGCCCTTTAGCATGACAAGCTTGCTCCCTAGGCCTTTGACATCCATGCCTGGTCCATTTAGTGTCACCCTAGTCCTTCACATCACAAAATCCATAGAAATATCAATTTAAGGTTGACTAAGGACAGGTAAAAGTGTATATAAATCATGTTACTTTACTTTATACTTTGCTTGTTTACATATTATACACTTGTCACAAACATATTGCACATAACATTTCATTTTAGGCCAATAAAAATGTTTATGCAATATATCCAAAGTCTTTTTGACACCAAAATTGCTATTAAACCACCCCCATGAATCTCCCTAACAAGTAACTCATAGATAGAACCAGTAGGTAGACACAATTTGTCTTTCTTAAATAGAAATCCTCATGCCTATAAAACTCACTAAACACACACTTAGAACAGGCATCCTACACTTGACCAAAATCAGAATCATTTGCATACAATTCTTTAAGCAATTCAAAAAGTAGTAGTTTAGGATGCTTGTTCTAAGTGTGCGTTTGGTAACTTTTATAAGGAAACATTTCTATGAACTCCAGACACTTGACATGCCTTTTGTTGAGCTTACCTTGGGATTTTAAAAACTTTAAACTCTCATCATCAGAATGAATGATGAATTCCCCACAAGTAGTGTTGCCATGTTTAAAGAGTACTAATGCATGCAATTCTTTATTATAAGTAGGATAATTCAATGCTGCCCCATTTAGCCTTTCACTAAAATAAGCAATTGGGTTAGAGTCTTGCATCAATACAACCTGTATTCCAATTACAGATGCATCATATTCAACTTTAAAGCTTTATCAAAATTGGGCAATCATAACAAAGGTGCATTAATTAGCTTATCTTTCAATATATTAAAAGCTTGATCATGCACATCATCCCACTTAAAAATAACGTTCTTTTTAACAAGTTCATTCAAAGGTGCAGCAATGGAACTAAAGTCTTTAACAAACCTTTGATGGAAACTTGCTAGACCATGAAAACTTCTCACCTCATTTGCATTCTTAGGTATAGGCTAGTCCCTTATTGCCTTTACCTTCTCTTCATCAACACTAACACCTTGTGAACTAACAACAAATCTAAGAAACACAACAGATTGTACATTTAAGATTAGCATACAATTGGTTCTCTCTTAATATACTAAAAACATGTAAGTGTTCCATATGATCATTTAAATTCTTTCTGTGAACTAAAATATCATTAAGTAAACTACCACAAATTTTCCAATGAAAGTAGGCAAGACATGGTTCATAAGCCTCATGAAAGTACTAGGTGCGATAGTTAAACCAAAGGGCATTACTAACTACTCATACAATCCATATTTAGTTTTCAACGTCATTTTCCATTCATCTCCTTCTTTCACACGAATTTGATAATAGTCATTCTTTAAATCAATCTTATAAAATAAGCATAAGCTATGTAATTCATCAAGCATATCATCTAATCAAGGGATAGGATGTTTATACTTAATTGTTATTTTGTTTATGGCTCAGCAATCTACCATGTTCCATCTTTCTTTGGGACTAGGACTACGGGAACCGAACATCAGCTAAGACTTTCTCACATAAATCCCTTTTGCACCAAGTCACCAACCTGTCATTGTATCTCCTTTGTTTCCTCAGGATTGGCTCTATAGGCACGTCGGTTAGGAATAACAGCCTCGAGTATGAAATATATTTGATGTTCAATGCCTCTTAAAAGGGGGTAGTCTATGTGGTATCTCCTAGAGAAAAGGGTCCTCAAATTCCTATAACAAAGAAACAACCACACTAGGTGATACAACCAGCCTTGGCAAGGAGGCTCAACGCCACAACACTACTCAACAAGACAAGCTTTCTATGTCTAGTGGACCAATTACAAGGCAGCAAGCTTCAAAGCTCAAGCAAGTTATGCAAGGATTTGCTTCAAAGCTCAAGCAAGCTTCAAAGCTCAATCACATCTCAAATTCATGATGAGGCCAAGACATCTAGGGAGGAACACTAAGGCATGCCAAAGCTTGTAATTTCACTAAGGGAGGCATGAAGAGGCTAGTTGATGGGAGACCCAATAGGAACTTGTCCTAGAGAACCTTCAATAAGATGGAACTATGCCCAGGAACGACTAAAATCAAACACACAGGGAAGCACAAGAAACAAATTGAAAAGATAGAAATAGAACACAAAGAGAAAAGGGGTTAAAAGAATGTTGATTAATGGAAAGAACCCAAAGAGAACTTGTCTCTTAGAACCCTAGCAAGAATGTTGGTCAATGGAAAGAACCCTAAGAGA
>JAOQML010140973.1:0-15598 GCA_027568935.1 Erythroxylum urbanii | reverse complement strand
CTGTCTTTATGTGGTTATGTGGATGCAGACTATGCAGCAGATAAGGACTCAAGAAAGTCAATTTCAGCATATGTTTTCACACTATCAGCAAACACAATTAGCTGGAAATCTCAACAGCAATCAGTTGTAAGCCTATCTACCACAGAAGCAGAATATTATGCAATTACTAAAGGAGTAAAAGAGCTAGCATGGCTATCAGGGAATACTTACAAACTATGGAAGCCCCTTGATACCGAAGTCAAATCCAGCAGATATCACAAAGGGGGTGAATATTAGGGTTTTGGGTGTTTGGGGATTTCTCTAGGGTTTTTAATTTGAGTATGATTGATGGAGTAGGAGGGAAAAATGTGATGGGAATCAAGTATGCTCCATCAACCTCAACTCAAAATCAGCAAATACAGATGAAAGATTGAAGACAAATGTGTATGTGTGTGAAGTGCATGAAAGAGACGGAGAAGTCTTCAATGGTTCTAGCAACTGAGAAAAAAACAAAGTTTGCTTCAGACCAATACACATGATACATACATAAAACATGTCAGATGCTTTTAACTCAAAACACTGTGGTATTTCATTCAAGCAAAAGAGCAGTATACATGGTCACATGTGGAGCAACAGCAGCTTAAAAACTCTTGACCAAACGCTGCTATCTTGAGTGAAAGACGTTGTTGTCTTACTTGTACAGCTGAAGCATATCAGTCCATACAAAACGGAGCCTCATATAGTGAAAAACGCACAAATGCAGAGACGTTAAAGAAGCAAGTGGGAATACGGCAGAGACATAAACGTAAAACACATGGGATGGCTCTTTAATGAGTCACGTGGGAGGCACATGGAGGTGGGCTGATACAAGCCAATAGTCATCTGAAGACCATCATCTTCTCCAACAGCTATAAAAGAAGATAGAAACATCAGACATGAAGAACACAAACAATATACACAGAAACTTCATATCTCCAGTTCTCCTTGTATTTGATCTTTGAGAGTGCTAGAAGAGAGAGTGAAAAAAAAGGGTTTGATAGTTAGCTAGAGTACTTACCAGTGAGTACTAGGAGAGTGAAAGACTCTTGCAAGTGATTTAGAAAAATCACTCAACTCTGTAACCATTTTCTTCTTCTGTTCTTCTGCATTAGTGAATTTCTTTACCACTAACAAGTGGGAACCTTGGATGTGGATAGTGTTTCACTATCGAACCAAGTAAATCAGTCTTCTTTAATTTTTTGTAAGTTTTGATTTCTGCAAAACAACAAGTTTGTCAGGTTCTTAAGATTAAAGAATAGCAATAAAAGCAAATTAACCCAACAGCAGCTAACGTGGCAGGAACTAGAAGTAATAGAATTTTCTAATCCTTTGCTTTTCTGCCTTTTGTTAGTTTCATGCTTTATCTTTTGGAAAAAGCTTGACAAAGGTGATAATCTACCACCCTCCTCTTCAAAGTTGCCAATACTTGGAAATCTTCACCAACTAGGCAAACTGCCTCACCGCTCTCTCCGATCTCTCTCATTGAAATATAGCCCTCTAATGCTCTTGGACATCGGCAAGAATCCAACTCTCGTGGTTTCTTCTGAGAAGACAGCAAGAGAAGTAATGATAATCCACGATATAGTCTTCGCGAATCGGCCCAAAAGAATAGCTTCAGACATCTTTTTCTATGGCTGCGGCAACGTTGCTTTGTGTTCCTATGGTGAGTACTGGAGGCAAGTTACGAAACTCTGCGTTGTAGAACTTCTAAGTGCGAAAAGTGTGCGATCCTATCAATCCATACGGGATAAAGAAGTCACCGTTTTGATAGATGAAATTCGCTGTGCATGTCTTAGTGGAGCCTCTATAAATATCGGCGAGATGTTGCTTGGTGTTACCAATAACATAATTTCTCTATGTTTAATGGATCGAAAGGCTACAGGGGGTAAAGATAATAGCGAGTTTGGACAGTTACTGATGAGGAGGATGATGTCACAATTTGGAGCCTTTAGCTTTGCTGATAGCTTCCTACCATGGCCTTTATGGATAACCTGACAGGTATAACTGTAAAGCTTAGAACAACATTTAGAGAGATAGATGCTTATCTTGAACAAGTGATTGAAGATCATAGTATGGAGCAATATGAAGAACAATTGGATTTTAAAGACGTAGTCCATATTATCCTTGAACTTCAAAAGAATAACAAGCTCGATACTGAGCTTACCCGAGACAAAGTCAAGGCAATTCTACTGGTAACTATTCTTCACTTCCAGTTACGGTTAGGCATTTAACTCCCTGTAACATTGACTTTTAAACGCAGTTATTGTGCCATTATCCAAAAATTTATAGGATATGTTTACTGGAGCAACTGATAGAATTGCAAGTACACTAGAGTGGGCAATGGCAGAACTAGCAAGAGATCAAAATGCAATGAGGAAAGCACAGCAGGATGTAAGAAGAGTTATGGGAAGCAAATCAAATGTGGTAGCAGAGGATATTGATAAATTGACCTACTAGAAATGGGTTATCAAAGAGACCTTAAGATTGCATCCAGCTCTTCCTCTACTAGTTCCTAAAGAAACATCAGCCGGAGTTGAGTTGGGAGGCTACACTATTCCTCCATAAACAAGTGCTTATCAATGTATTTGCAATTCATTTGGATTCTGAAGTTTGGTACAGTCCAGAAAAGTTTATCCCAGAGAGATTTGCGAATGACCCGGCTGATTTCAAAGGCCAGGACTACAAATTCCTCGCATTTGGTGGTCGAAGAGGAGCTTGTCCTGGTGTATCCTTTGGGGTGGTTGTAGCAGAAGCTGTTCTTGCCAATCTCTTGTATTGGTTTGATTGGAAATTGCCTGATGCTAATCCTCCAGAGGAGTTGGACATGACCGAGTCAGCTGGGATCACTGTTTCCAAGAAAACCCATCTTCGCCTCATCCCATCACTATTCTCTCTTTAGATCATTCGGAGGATGGTCCAATTGTTCACCTCGCTATGCTACTTGTAATAATAATGTATGCTGTGGCATCTCATGTTCTCAACCAATCCAATCCTAAGCCTCTTTTAAGTTCTCCTTTTCAATTAAATGCAAATGCCTCGTTACTAAATTAAATAAAAACATCTCCACCATAAAGCAAACACACGTAAAAACGGTTGAATTGTATGTGACTTGGAAATATTTGCTGGTTATTATTAATTAGTATAAACAATTTAAAAATGAAAGGAACCTGTCAAATTTTAAAACAAAAGGAGCCCGTCAAACTTTAAAACGAAAGAAGCCTGACAAACTTTAAAATGATATATTTGATGCTAGTGATATATTTCTAAACATTTGATGTGCGTAATCGAATGGAGGAGCTCTTCCTTAAATAAAAATTCCTTTCAACTAGCTATTGCTTTTGAATTAACTTTGGTTATGTTAAAATGTCTTTCTCAATATCTTTGATATAATCTTCAAATATCTAGTTATTTGAATAAGCCTTTGACTGTGTTTTTGAAACCACTATTGAACTAGTTGAATAGAAGGATCCTTTGTTAGTACAAAAATGTAGGCACTTATCCATTCCTAATTTGTCAGATTTGTTTCTTACTATGAGAGTCAGTTTGTTAGATTGATCCTTGTAAAATAGAAAAATGCTTTTCTTTTTTTATTTAAAGAGATAACCAAGATATATAATAATTATTGTTTTAGGAAAAATCCAGTAACTTTGAATTTTGAAAGTTAATCACAAACTGGCCACTCCTTGCCAAAAACAATCGTCGGTGACCAAGGAATACATTTCTATAATAGGACCATCAAGTCTCTACTTGCTAAATATGGAGTTAATCACAAACTGGCCACTCCTTACCAGCCTCAGACAAATGGGTTGGCTGAAGTCTCTAATCGGGAAGTGAAGCAAATACTAGAAAAGATTGTGAAACCATCCTGTAAGGACTGGAGTGAAAGAATTGAGGAGGCACTGTGGGCTTACAGGACTGCCTATAAGACCCTTATAGGCATGTCTCCTTTTCGGTCGCTCTATGTCAAGTCTTGCCATCTACCTATGGAGATCGAGCACAAATCTTATTCGGTGATTAAGGCATGTGATGCTGACCTTCAATCATCACTGGAAAACTGAACAATGTAACTCCAATAGCTTGAAGAGATGAGACTTGAGTCCTATGATAATGCCAAAATCTACAAAGTCAAGCTGAAAATAATTCATGACAAACAGATTCTAAGGAAAGTGTTCCATGAAGGTGACAAAATTTTAAAGTTCAAGGCCCCGTTAAAGCTAATGCCCAGGAAGTTCGTCACCAAGTGGGAGGGCCCTTTTAGAGTTATCAAGGTGCATTCATTTGGTACGGTAGAGCTAGTGGATGAAGCAACTGGTCATGTTTCACAAGCCAATAGTCATCTGCTTAAGCACTACCATAAGGATCAAGGCATGTGATGCTGACCTTCAATCATCACTGGAAAACTGAACAATGTAACTCCAATAGCTTGAAGAGATAAGACTTAAGTACTATGATAATGCTAAAATCTACAAAGTCAAGCTGAAAATGGTTCATGACAAACAGATTCTAAGGAAAGAGTTCCATGAAGGTGACAAAGTTTTAAAGTTCAAGGCCCGGTTAAAGCTAATGCCCAGGAAGTTCGTCACCAAGTGGGAGGGCCCTTTTAGAGTTACCAAGGTGCATTCATTTGGTATGGTAGAGCTAGTGGATGAAGCAACTGGTCATGTTTCACAAGCCAATAGTCATCTACTTAAGCACTACCATGAGGATCAAGGCATGTGATGCTGACCTTCAATCATCACTGGAAAACTGAACAATGTAACTCCAATAGCTTGAAGAGATGAGACTTGAGTCCTATGATAATGCCAAAATCTACAAAGTCAAGCTGAAAATGATTCATGACAAACAGATTCTAAGGAAAGAGTTCCATGAAGGTGACAAAGTTTTAAAGTTTAAGGCCCGGTTAAAGCTAATGCCCAGGAAGTTCGTCACTTAGTGGGAGGGCCCTTTTAGAGTTACCAAGGTGCATTCATTTGGTACGGTAGAGCTAGTGGATGAAGCAACTAGTCATGTTTCACAAGCCAATAGTCATCTGCTTAAGCACTACCACGAGGATCAAAGACACCCCCCCATAATCACACAGTTGTTCCCTTCCATCTTTCTCCTTTACTTTCTATTGTAATGATGGTGATATCTATTTTTTGAGATAATTTGGAGTGTGGGGAAGGGAATCTCTCCAGTAGGAAGTAGTTGTAGTTGTTTATTTTCATTTAGTAGTTGTTAGTTTAGTTTCTCCTTGCTCTTTCCATTTTGCCTACACTTATTTTTCTTATATTGAGGACAATGCATTGACTAAATGTATAGGAAGGATTGCTTTTGCTGATTGTTTTGCCACTGCTTGGATTGCCATTTTATTGACCTTGTATTATGCACTGTTTGGTTGATTGAGCTGAAATAATTTGAAAATTTTAAAAAAATTTGAACATTTTGAGCTAAATTGATTGGGTTTATCTCTTAAGAATGACTTGCTACGGTGATTCTACCTTCTCACTTGACTTTTTGCAATCTTTGGGCTTTGTTTTCAAATGCTTGTTGCTTAGGTATGTGAACATTGGCATGTCAAGGTTTGAATGCATTTTAATTTGAGTAGTTTTTATTCTTAGTTGATTAGCATAGTGCTTTTGGTGCAGTGTTACCAACCTTGTTTTATAGTTTGATTTTAGGGAGGAAATATTTTAGAGAAAGTCTTGTTGAAAGGATTTTTTAGCCTTACTTTTCTTTCTCATTTTGTGTGATTTCCACCTAGTTTGGTTAGCCTCCATAACTTGTCTAGATTCTTTGTCAAAGCTGCGTTAATACCTAGATTTGTGAGCATGATAGGGCATTCATTTCTAAACCCTTTCGTCTAAATACAAGCCATTTCAATTGACCTTTGCTTACCCCTTTAAGCCTTCACTTTCTTTCATTCCATTATTTTTGAACAAGTGCTTTGCATGAGTTACATTATGTTCTTCATGATTAAATGTGCATCATTGATGTTGCTATTTTTGTCTTCTTGGGCTATTTTTATCTTCTTGGGTTGGGTATGCCAAAATTCAAAAGAAAAAAAGAGAAAAAAACAAAAAAAAGGAAGAGAAGAATATGTACACAAAAAGCAAAAAAAGAATTTTGAGAAAAAAGAAGAGAGAATAGAGAAAAAGAAAAGAAAGAGGAATAATTTGGCCAAAAAGAATAAAGTTTGAAATAAGGCATCCCTTGATGGTTGAAGATTAAAGATTGGTTCTTTAAAGTTGATATTTGCACATTGGTGTTCATTTGATGGTTGCACTTTAGTTCACTTTGAGTTGTTTCTTAACACTCATGCAAAGCACTTATCATTATTTCCGTTCTATCCATTCATTAGCCTTTCATCAACATTACAACCCTACAAAGTCCCCTTGATCATGAATCTATGGTATGTTAGTGGTGAAGATAGTAGAATCTTTACAAGCTTATGATAGGTGCTAATCTAGGTGGATTGGGTGAAAATTTTCCCGTTTGAGAGATGAGTGAGACACTTGTACCTTATGATATATCTATTATGTTTCTTTTCCTTCTATCTTGCTATGTCTCTTGAGTTAGTTTCTTTTCACTGAAGCATTCCATGACTGTTGATTGATTAGGGATAAAGGTTGCCTAAGTTGATTGCATATTCTTGCCTTTTCGGTTTTATGTTTCCTTGCATTAAGTTTAACTGTTGGATTTCTCTTTACTGATATTTTGCCCAAGAGTGCAAAAGGCTAAGTGTGGGGGTGTTGACAAACTCATTTATTTACATATATTTTCATATCATTTAGATGAGTTATTGTCACTATAATTAGTCTTTAATGCATTATTTGATTATTATTTGAATTATTATGCCTTACATTTAATTTGTGTTTAAAGGGGCAAAATTGTCATATTTTGGTTTAACTGTGATTAATAGATTTTAGGACAATTGATGTTACATTAATTGTAATTTTTATTGTAGGGTACTTGGGAGAAATTAAAATTCAAAGATAAAATAGTAGTAGCCCAAAGCATTAGAAATCAACTGGAGTAAGAAGCAAGTAAACGATAGTGCATAAGAGAGAAAAAAGCAAAAAATGACAGGTAAAAATGAAGAAAACGCGCTAGCAATTGGAATGAAGAAACGTCAACATATGGTGAGCCAGAAGAGAGAAAAACAACACAGCAGTGGGAAGAAGAAAACGCACATGATTATGATTAAGGTTTAGAGAAAAATCCTGGAGTTGATGTTTCATCCATAAAATTTGAGCATAACAGTTAGCAGCTACTATATGTTCTGCATCAGTTGTTGAAAGTGTTGTGCAATTTTGTTTCTTATAAGACCAAGAAACTAAACATCCCCTAAGAATTGACAGTAGCCACTTGCACTTTTCCTATCAACTTTGTCACCTATATAATTTGTATCAAAATAGCTAACAATTTCATATGAATCTATTTTTAGATACCATAATCTAAAATCCATAGTTCCAGGAAGATAACAAAAGATCCTCTTGACTACTTGAGGGTGGCTTTCTTTAGGATTTCACTGAAATCGTGCATAAAGACACATGTTAAGCATAATATTAGGTCTTGAACTTATGAGATATAGAAGTGAACCAATCATTCCTTTGTATTTTGTCCAATCAATATCTTTACCTTCTTCATCCATATCAAAATTAGTTTTAGTATACATTAGAGTTCCCATTAGCTTGGCATTTTCAAAATGATATTTCTTGATAAGTTCTTTTGTGTAATTGTCCTAACAATCTAAGGAAGAAAGATAGCTCTCCCATTATACTCATTTCAGACTCCCCTTGAATTAAAGATGAGAATTCTTCACAGAAAGATGAATTAGTAGTAGCAAATACTATGTCATCAACATATATTTGAACTATAAGTAAATCACTGTTCTTCCTCTTAATAAATAAAGTTTTATCTACCTTTCCTCTTTCAAAGTTATTTTTAAGCAAGAAGTTACTTAACCTGTTATACTATACTCGAGGACACTACTTTAAACCATACAAAAATTTTCTCAATTTCATCACATAATCTAGATGTTCTGTGTTCTCGAAACCTGGAGGTTACTTATCAAAGACTTCTTCATTAATATATCCGTTTAGAAAAAGCACTTTTGACATCCATTTGGTATAATTTGAAATTTTTATAACATGCAAAGGCAAGTAGAATTCTGATTGATTCTAGTCTAGCAACGGGAGTATAAGTTTAATCAAAATCAATACCTTCCTATTGATTATAGCCTTAAGCTACAAGTCTAGCTTTATTTCTTACAACCTTACCATTTTTATTGAGTTTGTTTCGAAATGGTTTAGTTCATCTTTCATAGCTACAGTCCAGCTTTCATTAGCAAGTGCCTCTTTTACAGTCTTTAGTTCTACTTATGAAACAAAGACAAAAAAATTGTTTTCGAAGGAGGCTCTAGTCCTAAGACCTTTTGAAGGGTTTTCTAGAATATACCAAAGTGTATCGAGTCCTCTCCATTCTCTTGGTGTCCTTCTGCTATGAATATCTAGTTTTCTAAGGAGGCTCTAGTCCTAAGACCTTTTGAAGGGTCTTCTAGAATATACCAAAGTGTATCGAGTCCTCTCCATTCTCTTGGTGTCCTTCTGCTATGAATATCTAGTGTCCTTTATTGTATAGGCTACTGTTAAGGTGTACTTGAAGTAGGAGCCTTCTCTGTCTAAGATTCAGAAGGACGTTCTTGATCTTGTGAATCTGAAGGCACTACAGGTATAGTTTGAGTTGCTGTCATGTCTTTAGGAACCAAAGGATGCTCTTCATCATCTGAATTAGTAGCTGTTATTAAGGGTAGTGTTTCATCAAATACTACATTTATTGATTCTTCTATCCTTTTAGTTATTTTATTGTAGAATCTAAATCATTTACTAACAGTGCTATATCCTAGAAATATAGCTTCATCAGACCTTGTATCAAATTTGCCAAGGTTGTCCTTACCATTATTTAACACAAAGAATTTGTAGCCAAAGGCTCGAAAGTATACAAATTTTGGTTTTCTTCCTTCCCACAACTCATAGGGAGTTTTTTTGAGAATGGGCCTTATAAGATACCTGTTCAAAATGTAACAGGTAGTAGACATAGCTTTTTCCCAATAGCCATAAGGTAGACCACTTTCACACTGTATGGTCCCATCCACATCAATAAGGGTCTTGTTCTTTCTTTCAAAAACTCCACTTTCCTGAGGAGTCCTTGGAAATGAGAAATTATGAGTTATATCATGATCATCATAGAAATCTTCATTTTTTTGTTATCAAATTCTCCTTTATGATCACTTCAAATTAAAGTAATGCAGTATCCTTTTTCAATCTGAATTTTGCTGCAAAACTTGTCAAAAACTTCAAAAACATCATCCTTATTTGTCAGGAAATAATCCCAAGTAAATCTGGAATAATCATCTATTATAACAAAACTATAGTTTTTTCTAACAAAAATTTGAGTTCTAGTAGGACCCAATAAATCCATGTGTATAAGCTCAAGTTTGGTTGGTAGATACAACATTCTTGGGTGGAAAGCTGCTTCTAACTTGTTTTCCTTTTACGCATGCTTCACAACCTTGTTTATTCTCAAAGTTTAAATTTGGTAGACCTCTTACTAATTCATTCTTGGACAATTTTGATAAAATGCTCATGCTAGCATGTCCAAATCTTCTATGACAGATTAATGAGTCCTTGTTTAGAGAAATAAAGCACTTAACTTTTTGAGAAGACATGTCTTCCAATTGAGCACAATATATATTCTGATTTCTAGGACCAACAAACACTATGTTATCGTTATTATTATCAATTATTTCATAATGAGATGCATAAAATGTGACTTTATATCCCTTATCACATAACTGACTTACATTTAGTAGGTTATGTTTCAAATCATTAACATAGAGAACATTATTAAAAGAAGTATAGTCGGAGGCAACAACTTTACCAATTACTGTGACCTTTGCTTTGCTTTTATTTGTAAAGATAACATTACCACCATCTTTGCTTTCAATGTAATTGAAGTGTGTATTTCACCTTTCATTTGTCTTGAATAACCACTATCAACTATCGATTTATTTTCTCTTGTCATTGTTTTGAAACATACTTACATAATGTATTATCTCAATTTAGGTACCCATACTTTTCTGGGTCCTTTTAGGTTAGTAGTCTGACCATTCAATCTCCAAACATATATTTGAGATAATTTCTTCATTCTTCAAATGTTAAAAAAATGACTAATATGTCCATATTTTTCATAGTAGAAGCATAAAATAGATGAATGAAAGTTACTTTTAGTTTTGCCATGCATCAGTTTCCTGTTGTTTTGACTACAACTATTGCTGTCTTCAAAGAAGTTCTTGTACAACTTGATATTATTATTTTCATTATATCATATTCCTATTTTATCAAAGACATCTTTACTACAACCAAGTAATGCATCAAGATTGTTCTTTCCATCAACAAAATTAAGAAGATCCTTTTCTAAAGATATGATTTCTCCAGCAAAATTCTCTTTTTCAAATTTGATTTCAATAACCTTTTTTTTCTAATTGTAGTATTTTTTCAGAATCATTCTCAAGCATTTTCTTACTAAATCAGTTTTTCTTCCAAAGATCCTTTTTTAGAAACCTTTTGCCTATAATCATTTTCAAGAGACATATTCTTAAACAACATATTCTTTTTTACTAATTCTAATGATTTAATTTTATTTTTCAAGGATGCATCATTATTTTTAGACTTCTCGACCTCTTTGAAATATTGCACAGTTAATTTCTTATATTGAGCATAAAATTCATGATATGCATCTCATAATTCATCAAATTTAGTATTAGAGTTACAACAATATACCTCATCTTCTCCTAAATCAGCCATAAGACAAACATTGCTTACTTCTTCATACTCTTCTTCATTAAAATTTTCAAAATCTTCATCAGACCAAGCTGCAGTCATAGCTTGTTTTTTGTTTTTTTTTGTTTTCATTCTTGTGCTTTTGAAGAAAAATGGGACATTCTGGTCTGGTATGTACAGACTTCTTGTAGTGATAACATATAATTTGAGTATTATAAGTATTATTACTACTACCGCTACCTTTTGACAGGAACCTACTGTTTCCAGTTTTCTTGTTTCCTTCTCTTTTCCTTGTCAACTTCTTTTGTAGAAATGTGCATATTTTCTAACCATAAAATTGAATTCATCGTCTCAATCTATCTGTAATTCAGCTTCACTTTCATCACCATTTGATAGAGTTGACTCATCAGCAACTTTCATGGCCATTCCTCTTCTGTAGGAGGATCTTTCATCTCGTTTAAGCTCTGCCTCATGAATCATCAAGTTCCCTCGTTGTCAATCAAGTGAAATAGTGTCTAGATCTTTTGTAGTTTCTAGATCTGTTACTTTGGTCTCCATTCCTTTGGCAGTGATCTTAGGATTTTTGTTACGAGCTCATCATTCAGAAATATTTTTCCCAAATTCTTTAAGGCTGTGATAATGTTGTTGAATCTTCCAAAGAAATCGCCTATCATTTCTCCCTGTTTCATACTAATAGTTTCATATTGATGCACTAAAAGACTTATCATATGTTTCTTTACCTCATTGGTTCCTTTGAAGGTAACTGGAAGTTTGTCCCACATTTCCTTTAATGTAGATTAATAGGATATCTTTTCATATTCTTCTGGAGAGAGTGCACAAATAAGATGATGTCTTTCGTTAGCATTTAGTTGAGTATTTCTTCTATCAACATATGTCCATAATTCTACATCATTAGTAGCAGAAGCTATATCTCCCATTTCGATATCTTGCTAGACTTCAATATCAACTGATCAAAGATAAATTGTCATTCTTTCCTTCTAATATGAGTTGTTGTTTCTATTAAAATAAGGAGGATTTGTGATAGATTGTCCTTCAAGACTTCTCAAGTTGTTTACCATGATCTATCATATGCTTTAAAACCCAATAAATGTGAAACCAAAGCTCTACTACCAAATGATAAAGCAAACAAATGTAAGAGAGGGGTTAATTGTGTGTGATTTGAAAATTGTGCTAGTTACTATTAATTCGTATAAACAATAAAGGCCTATTAAAATTTAAAAAAAAAAGAAGTCTATCAAATTTTTAAATGAAAAGAGCCTGTCAAACTTTAAAATGAAAGGTGCATGTCAAACTTTAAAGCACAAGGAGCTTCATGTAAACTAAACACAATAGTGACTAAAATGTGGAAATTTAAAAGTTAAGGAAAGAGAAAGAATGACACAACCAATTTATACTAGTTTGACTTATAACGAAGTCTACGCCCAGTCTCCAAGTTTCCAACTTGAGTATTTCACTAATAAATTTCCAAGTAGTAATTTGATGAGCCTCTCCAAGCTCACAAGTACATATTTTTCAAGGTTCTTCAACCTTCCACACTAGTAGTATTTAACTCTACATACTCTCAACAAGTGAAAGTAGGGTTTGCTTAATATGAGCCTCAAAGAATATTAATCTCTTTCTAGATAGAGTGTTTTCACTTTCTAAAGCTCAGATGGTATAGATATAACTTTTCAAGAGTAAGTATTGATACTACTGATATATTTCTGAAAATTTGATGTGCATAATCGAATGCAGTAGCTCTTTCTTAAATAGAAATTGCTTTCAACTAGTCATTGCTTCGACTTTGATTATGTTAAAGCATCTTTCTCAATATTGTTGATAGAATCTTCAATTATCTGGAATAACCCTTTGATTGTGTCTTTGAATCCACTATCGAATTTGTTGAATAAAAGGATCCTTTGTCTGTAAAAAAATCCAGGAGCTTATCCATTCCTGATTTGTCGGAGCTGTTTCTTCTTATTTGAGTAAGTTTGTTAGATTGATCCCTGTAAAATAGGAAAACGTTTTTCTTTTTTTATTTAAAGAGATAACCAAGATATATAATCATTATCGTTTTAGGAAAAATCCAATAACTTTGAATTTTGAAACGTAACTAAATATTTGTTGATTGTTATCATCAAATTAATAATTTAAAAAACCTTGAGCTAACACTTCATTTATTAGGAATACGATAGAAAGAAAATAAAAAAGTAAAACAAACATTTTATGGCTATGTTTACCACCGCGAGAGAAGAAAGTGGAATAACTTAATTATGTCATTTATACTATATGATTCCAAGTTTTAAACAATTGATATTTACAATTCAATAGTAAAATTTAAAATTTTATGAGTATTTTTAATGCTTGCTAATTGAATTAATAATTAGATGTTTAAAATTATAAGATTGATTTATTATTATTATAACACTTAAAGAAGAATAAAAATTTGGTAAAATAGTATATTGGTTTAATTTGTTGTCATCACTAAACATTATTTGGTATTTTAGACATAACATTCAACAAAATTATTGAATTAAGGTGACTCAAAATACTATTAAAATTAAGTAGAGATGGCAATTCTGGTCTGGCCTGCCCAACCTAGCCTATTTTTGACCCGAGTTTGGAGGGCCATATGCTCGTCCAGACCGCGGCCCGACTATTTTGGACAAAACAGTGTCGTTTTGTCCAAAATGGCGCTGTTTTGTATTTTTTTAATTAAAAAATATAGACGAGCAACCCAGCCCGCCTGTGGTTCGGGATCAATTAAGAGGATTTCTATAACTTTTAAAAAGGCAACTAGAGTTAGATATTAGCTAACGAAGCCTCTACATTTAACTATTGATGATGACATGACTTTCTTGAAATGGTGTCTGACCTAATCTGTCTGCAAGCGTATAGAGTTAAATATTGTAATAAGTTACTAAAACTGCAATAAATCTAAGGTATCAATCCCATATGACCTACGTCACACTATTATTAATCCTATTCAGGTGCAAAAGTATGTCCAATTAGACAACTGCCTCCTCTTGATCTGCAATTCAGCCTAATTAAATTCATTAATTATAGTTAATATACTTAGTTATCACAATAGACAATGATACTTTCATTCTCTAGCCTTTTAGTCCTGCATACAATCTTATAAGATTGAATTTATAATGGTCAGTCACAAACTCAACAGATAAGAATAAAGAGAATAAATTCAACTAATAAATAATTAAATTATGTATTGATAATTGAAATATCTATTACAAGTTATGTCGGTTTTAGTCACTAAACATGGTAGAAATGAAACACAAAAAATTCAATCTCAACATAAGGGAAATAATAGAAGGAAAAAGTAAGAGAATTGTGACAGTCTCTTCCAATCTTGCTCTCAATCCTCCTTCTATGCTAAGAAAGAATAAAGCTATTAAAATAAAGCAAGATGATTATCAAGCACCTCCCAAACCCCTAGATTAGACTTAATAAGAGTGTTTGTAGTTAGGATTACAAAAATAAAGTCTTAGAATGTTTGAACTTGAGAATTAATACATCTTTAGAAATTGGGCACAAGAATTGGTGCAAGACTAACATCAACACCAAATGCTAGTTTTATTTTGGAACTTTTGTTGCCTCAAATTAGTGTGCAACTGATGCTTGATACCAAGTTGTAACTGGCGTCAATTTTGTTATTTAACTTCTTGTGTAACCGGTGTCAATTTTGTTATTTAACTTCTCCTGTCTGTTGCTTAACTGGTTGCCTATCTCCTCATCCAGTCCAATGCATATTTTGTCTTCTCCATTAACTTCTTTTCTTTTATGATATATTCAACCTTGAATTGACTTCTAATGTTTTCTTCAAAGTTATTGCCCTTTCAGATAGCTTTCAAATGACTTCAATATCTCACTGTTTGGAAACGAACAGAAAGTTAGCACTCAAATTCATGTTTTAGAATATTATACATGCTCGTAAAAGATGAATTCGTCCAGATTTACATCATATTTTATTCTTAATATGTCTTATATAAGGCATCCTTAATTCTGAATATTATACTTAAAATTAAGTAATCTTGTGTTTTAAAATTATATCGTGATTAATTTTCTCAATAAATCACTACAACAAACAACGTTTTTAGTGACGATTTTAATCTTCGCTAAAAAAGGAAAAATCCTCGCAATTATTAATGTACGATGATTTCATTTCATCGCGCCCAATCGTCGCTGAATCTCGGTAGCAAAATAACATCAGCGACGTTTAACAAAAGTCGTCACAAAAATATGTTTGCGACAAAAAAAAATGGTCCATTGGTAATAGTTTTGCGTGACGTTTCCTTTTGGTAGATAAAAGACTTTTCCCACGAAACCTTATGCGTTGGTATTTATTTTTTGTGACGAACTGATTTTGGTAGCAAAAAACTTTTAGCTACCAATTCTTCCTATAGGGAAATGTTTTTAGAGACGTTTCTTAAATATAGCTAAAAAGCTTTTGTAACAAAGTAGCGTTGGTTGCTAATATGGTTTTATGACGATTTTTTTAGCAAAAAAGATTTAGCTATGAAATGTTGATTTTAGCAAAAACTTTTTTCCAACGTTTTTATTACGTAGTGAATTAGTTTTTGTGACGAATTTCATTTGGTAGCTAATAGTACGAAATGTAATTTTTAATTTAACAATTTTTATAAATGAATTTATTTTAATTTATTACAATTTTTAAGACTTTTTCGACTAATTATTTTTGATAGCTTGTATTATTTAGAAAAAATTTAAATTTTGAAATT
>JAOQML010140929.1:0-15602 GCA_027568935.1 Erythroxylum urbanii | reverse complement strand
CTTCAGATAATGAGAGAAAAACAATTGTATGCGAAGTTTAGTAAATGTGAGTTTTGGCTTGATCAAGTTGTATTTTTGGGTCATATTGTGTCTGGTCGGGGCATTGTGGTAGATCCAAAGAAAGTAGAAGTAGTAATGAAGTGGGAGACTCTAAGGAATGTATCTGAGATCTGGAGTTTCCTTGGTTTACTTGGGTATTACAGAAGGTTTGTCGAAGGGTTTTCAATGGTTGCAGCCCCTCTGAGAAAACTTCTAAGAAAGAATGTGCCTTTTTGGTGAAATAATGACTGTCAAAGGAGTTTTGAGGAGTTAAAACATCAGTTAACCTCAGCACCTATGCTAGATATTCCATCAGGTTTTGGAGTTTATGTTGTGTACAGTGATGCCTCGTATCAGGGTTTAGGTTGTGTTCTGATGCAGCGTGGTAAAGTTGGCTTATGCATCAAGACAATTGAGGCCCCATGAATTAAATTATCCAGTTCATGATCTGGAACTTGCTGCAGTAGTATTTGCTTTGAAAATTTGGAGATATTATCTATATGGAGAGACTTTTCAGGTGTTCACTGATCACAAGAGTCTGAAATATTTGTTAAGCCAGAAAGACTTGAACATGAGGCAAAGGAGATGGATAGAATTTTTAAAGGATTATGATCGTACAATTGAGTATCACCCTGGTAAGTCCAATGCAGTGGCTGATGCACTAAGTCGGAAGTCTAATAGCAGTGTGGCCTAGGTGCAATTATCGAAGTTACCTAGCTTAATTCAATTGAGAGCACTGAATGTCAAATTAAATGTGGAACAAAATGATACATTGATAGCCACATTGAAGTTGAGGCCTGTGTTGCTTGTAAGGATCAAAGGAGCACAAAATAGGGATCCAAACCTAGTGAAGCTAATTAAGAAAGTGAAAGAGAATTCAGATTCTGAGTTTGAAGTGAGAGATAATATTTTGAGGTTAGGACAAAGACTATGTGTTCCTGATGTTGATAATTTGAGGAAAGAGATTTTAGAGGAAGCTTACGTAGCAGCTTTTGCTATGCATCTTGGCGCTACCAAGATGTATAACACATTAAACCAACATTATTAGTGGCCTGGCATGAAAAAGAAAGTAGCAGAATTTGTTTCTACATGCGTAACTTGTCAACAAGTAAAAGCTGAGCATCAGGCTCCAGTTGGGAAACTACACTCGTTACCTATTCCGGAATGGAAATGGGAACATATCACAATGGATTTTATTATGGGTTTGCCTAGGACTCCAAGGCAGCAGATGCCATTTGGGTCATTATAGATAGACTAACTAAATCTGCTCATTTCTTGCCAGTGAGAGAAAACTCGTCATTAGACCAGTTAGCTCAGATATATGTGAATGACATTATGAGGTTACATGGAATTCCAGTGTCTATAGTGTCAAACAGGGATCCTAGATTTACCTTAAGATTTTGGAGTAGTTTACAGACAGCTCTAGGCACTAAACTGACTTTCAACATAGCTTTTTATCCTCAGATAGATGGTCAGAGTGAAAGAACAATAAAGACTATTAAGGATATGCTCAAAGCTTGTGTTTTGGAGTTTCAAGGAGCATGGGATAAATATATAGCTTTAATTGAATTTTCTTACAATAATCACTATCACAGCAGTATCAATATGGCCCCATATGAGGCATTGTATGGCAGGAAGTGTTGCTCACCTGTATACTGGGATGAAGAAGGTTTAAGAATCATTGAAGGTCCAGAGTTAGTTCAGGATACTGTTGATAAGATAAAGTTGATCCGTAGCAAAATTAAAGTAGCAAAAGATAGACAGAAAAGCTATGTGGATCAACACAGACGAGATATGTAATATCAAATTGGTGACAAAGTATTTCTGAGAGTATCACCTTGACGAGGTGTACTGAGATTTGGTAAGAAGGATAAATTAAGTCCAAGATATATTGGTCCATATAAAATAGTTGAAAGAATTGGACCATTGGCATATAAGTTGGCTTTACCCTCAGAAATGGCTCAGCTATATAATGTGTTCCACATAAGCATGCTCACACGATATCGATCAGATCCAACTCATGTGATAACAACTCAGGAGATTAAAGTCTCCAGTAATCTGAGCTATATAGAAGAACCCATACAGATAGTTGGCTATTAAAATAAGCAACTGAGGAACCGGGTGATTCCAATGGTGAAAGTCCTTTGGAGGAATCATTCGAGTGAGGGAGCCACTTGGGAGACGGAGGAACGTATGAGAACTCAATACCCCTACTTATTTGATCACTCAGGTAAGAAATTTCAAGGACGAAATTTTTGTTATGAGGGGAGAATTGTAACATCCCGTCACCTATACATATGGCTATTATGTGAGACATTTATATGACTTAAATTAAATGAACGTTAGACATAAGTTATGATATACTGTTGGCACATGCATACAATTCGATATATATGCATTCGTTTGGCATTTTCGGGTAAGTATGACAAATTGTAATGATGACAAATGGTGAATGAGTGGAGATAAATGGTACACGTGAGGAGCATGGGGATAATATTGTTTAAGTTAGGAAGGCTCCAGTTCAGGTTGTCATTATGACAAATGGTGAGTCAGTGAAGATGAATAGTATACGTGAGGGGCATAGAATGAACTCACGTATTATATTGTTTAAGTTAGGAAGAATCTATCATAGTTTCCATTCCTAACTGAAATAGTCCGTATAGCAATTCGTTCCCCTGACCTTATCACCAAATAGCACTTTAGTAGCTTTCTTTGCGGTTAACTTCCACTTTCAGTGTTGAAGTACTTATTAAGCAAGTAAGTCATCGTGATACTACTTCACTACATAGATAAGCATGTTCATGTTGGGTATACATATCTGCATGAAAGGGGGTTCATAATACAGAGCATAGATATGCGAGTTCTAGAGGTTGGTTAAGTTAAAAAGTAACCACAGAAGAAAGAAAATGCAAAAGAACATATGAGCATAAATAGTAGTCTGTGATCTTGGTATATATGTGAGTTTTGGCTCCTTGGAATCGTTTGCTGTTTTGGAGCTGAGGGAGTAGTATAGATGACACTTGCATGTTTGGAAGTGTAATAGCAATGGAAATGATGGGTAGAAATCGTATAGGCACGAGAGATAATATGTTCTGCTCCTCTCGTCTTCTGTATTGTATCCTCTGTGATAACGCCAATTTTCCTCTAGGTGACGTCATCTTCCACTATTCATAAACTTCGTCTGTGTTACTATTCACAAAAGAATGAATTCGTCTCAGTTACTGTTCATCATCTTAGTTTGACTTTTTGCGCCTCAGTTTGACCGTCTCATTTTCCTTCGTCTTAGAATGACATCAGCATCATCTTAGATGACGTCATTATCGTCTCAATTATTGTTCATTGTCTTAGTTTGACTTTTTGCATCTCAGTTTGACCGTCTCATTTTGCTTCGTCTCAGAATGACGTCAGCAATCGTCTCATGACGTCAGCATCATCTCATTTTGGCCAAAACATCTTCTAGTCTAAATCTGATCCTCTAGATGGTATAATTAGTCTTTAAGGTCTTCATAAGAGTTGTAGATCTTGAAATCCTATTTCAAACCATATAAGGAACATCTTGATCTGATTTCTCTACAGAAAGTTATGATAATCGAAAAATATCATCTGTGTTCCTAAACTTCTTCTAGGTCACTGTTCATTATATATCTTCTGTCCCATCTTCGAACCTTTAGAAGACAAAGTTTGTCTTTGAGGTCTTCATGAGAATTGTAGTTCTTGTAGTCCTCTTTCCATCTACCCAAAGAAACCCAAGTTTGGATACTTCTAGGAGAAGTTATATTAATGGTCTTGAAGTAAGTATATATGTAAGTGAGGACTCACCCACGCTGATCATTAAGGGATTCAGGTTGACAGGTAGGAGTGGACTAGTCGATTATTCTAAGAGCTGAACTGAAACTAGAGAAGGGGAGTTTTGAGAAGAAAATCTGATCATGGTCAAGGTGTCCTCTTTGGAAGATAACTTACGTATTAAGAAAATCTGGATGCATGAAAGAGTTAGACTCCGAAAAGCGAGGTCTAACAGCTGTGGTATCAGAGCAAGCAAGTCTGAGTCAGACTCTGAAAATGGGGTCAGACAATTGTTATAGTATCAGAGCAAGTAGGAGTTAGACTCCAATAATGGGTTCTAACAATTTTTATGGTATCAGAGCAAGTAGGAGTTAAACTCCGATAACGGGGTCTAACAATTTTTATGGTATCAGAGCAAGTAGGAGTTAGACTCCGATAACGGGGTCTAACATAAAGTAAGGTATTTTAAGTTTTAAGACTTATCTAAGGCATTATATGATTGTACTTGGGGGTGAATCAACTGAATTGGGGTTCCTCTTCGCCTTAGAAGAAGATTGAAAAAGGTTGAGGTTCCTCTTCACCTTAGAAGAAGATTGAAAAAGGTTGAGGTTCCTCTTCACCTTAGAAGAAGATTGAAAAAGGTTCCTCTTTGTAGAGAAATATTGTATGAAGGTTATTCTTTATCTTAAAAGAAGAAGTATAGTGAAATTCTAAAAAGAGTCTTGGAAGTAGATGTAGGTAAGGGTTATTTAGTAAACCAATATAAATTGATTTACATTATCTCTTCCTAATGTTTTTTAAATTATTTTTCAATTAGTTGATTGATTTATACTTAGCAATTTCCTTATCTGTATTTATATTAATTGCTAATTGAGTATATTGACTTTAAAATTTTGTTAAATTTTATAAATATCTAATTTAACCTCTTTTAGGGGCCATTGGGGACTACCAAATGGTATCATAAAGGGTCTATTAGGCTAGTATTTCTAATAAAATCGTATAACAAAGATCACAATGACATATTTAGGAGGGTCTATTAGGCTAGTATTTCTAGAAAAATCATACAAAAAAGATCATGAAATACTTAAAAGCATTATCATCACCATTTGTCTAAAAGGGATAAAGCATTAGTAGAGCACCCTTCTTTGATGGCAATGATTAAGTCTACTAGAAAACTAGGATGAGATTATTCTTAATGGAAAAAATATCAACCTATGACAAATAGATTAAAATGGTCCATTTTTACCTACAAAAATTGAAGATAACAAAAAGGTCCCCAAACTAAAAAAAGAAAGGGAACCTCAAGATAAGAGAATAATTTTCTTGAATGGTAAGGTTGTACACTTCTTATTTTATGCATTGGGAATAAAAGATAGAAATTGAACAGAACTTAAATTGATTACTTAGAGTGTATCTTTTTAGGCCATCCTGATGTGGAGGTTAAAATCGGTTCAGAAGTTATACCACAGAAAGAATGTTTTAAGTACATATGGTTTTCATTCAAAGCAATAGAGAGATCGATGAAGATATAGTGCACTATATTAAATCGAGATAGCTTAAATGGAGAAGTGCATTAGGAGTTTTGTGTGATAAGAAGATACCGCTCAAGTTTAAAGGTAAATTATATTATTCAGTGATTAGGTCAGCTATGTTATATAGGAGGAGAGTTGGCCTATCAAACAAGTGCATAATTGTAAGATAATAATGGCAGACATGAGGATGCTCTATTGGATGTGTAACCATAATAGAAGAGATAAGGTTAAGAATGTATTGGTAAAAGAAAAATTAAAGGTGGCTGGTATTAATGATAAATTAAAAGAGATGAGGCTTAGGTGGGTCAGATATGTTAAAAGGAGAAATCTTGATGCTTCAGTGAGAAGATGTGAGAAAATAATATTTAGAGACTATAAGAGGAAAAAGGGAGGCCTAAGAAGGATTGGGATGAAGTGATAAAAAACGATAAAACTTTGATAGAACTTACTGAGGATATGGCCTACAATAGAAACTTTGATGTACTAGGATACAAATAAAGGATCTTATATAGAGAGGCCTTTATTATTTTCTTAAGTCCTCTAAACCTGTTCCTTCGATTCATTTATTGTATTGATAGCCGCAATATTTTAATAAAGTAGTACTTATCTCTTAGTTATTTAGACTAAGTAGTTCCTTAGTTTATTTATCTTTTTTTTTTGTAATGACTGGTGTGATTTGTTCTTATAGTTGTCTCTTTTTATCCTAGTTTGTGTATTTATTTAAATATTTTATCTTGTAATGTTAATCTTTACCATATTCTATATGTATTTTATTACATAATTTTATATGTTTAGTTATACATATTTGTTGATATTTTATATTATTATTAATTTGTACTATACGTGGGTCTTTCAGAAACAACCTCTGTTGGCAGAATATTTTTAGTTTTATTAATTTATTTGTTTCCTTATTTTCTCAATAATTTATTTCTTAAGATATTGTTTTATCTTTTTTGTTTTTGGTCCCTATTTTCGTAGGATCTTATTTACTTCTTTATTTTCCTTTATTCTTGGCAATAATCAAGGGATTGCGTAACAGAACTGTTGCTTATATTCCCTATATGTATTTCGGTCATTCATGAGAAATAATATACAAAATTATCCTCCAATTCGTTCATGGTATTAAATCACAATGACTAAAAACCCAAATTCCTTATTTCATTACGTAAACAATATGTACATTGTAGCTTTACAATGTCATCCATAGAGGTACAATATCAATTACCCATCAGAGTCTACTGCTCTGTCTTCAAAATAAGCTACATACATGAGGAACTAACAAAAATCTAGTCTAGATCCTTCAATCCAGCTGACTGACCTTTGAGTCATGTCTTCAATCCAAAAGCAGTACTAGTTCTCTTCTAAATTAACTTAGAAGCTATATCGTCTCTCTCGAACCTAAAATGTCAATGTTGCAACTTTGGATGAGTTTTGCCAATTCCGTGAGTTAACCATCCTCGATGGTTCACCCATATCACATAACACATCATTCATGTATTCACATCTTTCACATCATTTCATTTATCATCATGTAACATCGCAAAACACTTCGTTCATAAAATTTCACATAAATCAATCAACAAAATTCATCAATAAATAGCAATCATTCAAATAATACATATCATGCATACATGCAATGTTTATGAGACTCACATTCTTTTATTACGTTGTTGTGATCGATTGTTTTTTTTGCTGTCCTGTATCTGTTGTGGATACCAGGCTTATTAATACTATCCCTTATCCATTGGGGATACAAGACTTATTTTACATAGCGAGCCAGAGGCTCTTACCACTTCTGAACTTTAAGATCTTTTTACTGGCGACCCAGTCACAATTGACTTTATGTTTCATGCATTCATGTAATGAAATGCACTACACGTAGTCAATCATTTTGTTCAATCAATCACATTCACATTCTCTTTCTCATTCACATTTGTCATCAGATCTTGGTCCAACATTCAATAATTACACTGAGAAAATACATATTCAGTCAAATTAACATTCAATGAACACTTCCAATATGTTATTCATGCATTAAACGCCTCAGACATTCGATGTTTGGAATTAGTCTATACATATCACATAATAATTCAGCACAGAGATAAAACAAACAATTAATCAAAGTGAGATCATCTTAGGTTACTTACGATTTGCTCCAGATAGCTATTGCTTTGAGATCCCGGTAATGTCTAGATGTTGTCACTCTAATTGCTCTTCTATATCATGCAACACACATTTATACACATTACAACATTGCACAATTATATAAGTATGCACATATGTGTATATGGATTATGTACAATGCATGCTCGATGACAATCTCGGGAACATTTCCTTAATACGCATCTCATAAACAATTAACATCATCTTTCAATCATTCTTTAATACCTAATACACTTTCCTTACTTTAATCGCCTCATTCATCAACCACTAGGCTCATTCAAGATCATCATTCAAGCCTAAATACATCATAGGAAAGCATTGATAAGTCAATAATTTATATATGCTTATGATTTTGGGACAATAAGTATAACTTTCATTCCGGATGTCAGATTAAGGTCATTCAAGTACATTTTCGAAGAAGACTTCGAGTTCTACAACTTTAGTGAAGACCCCAAAGAGAGATTTTGTCATGTAAAGGGTCAAAATTGCACATTTATGTAGATGTCTAGAGAATGGGCTGGAACGTTGGAATTCTAGAGAATGTCCACCTAGCAGACCTGAAGCGCACCTAACGGACATCTACTGGCCATTTTTTAGATTTCCAACTCCTACAATCACATCTATCACATCTTATGGATATCTTATCATTCCTACTACAATTCCTCTTCGTTCTTACCTCCATTCGTTCTTACCTCCATTCCAATTCAAAACATCCAAAAAACACATCGTACAAGATTGTTGATCCTAACCCCATAAACAGAACATCAACCATATCTATACATTCTTTAATATTTTAGCTCACATTCAACTCCATTATCACCTTCCCTTTATCTATAAACTATCATCCTTATTATCCTCACTTCGAGACACTATACTATCCCTTTCTTTCTCTTTTAACTCACTCTACTATATCTCTATTACAATTACTAACATTCACGTCATTACACACCAAAACAAAACATATTCATATACACATTCATCTTCAATTTTTTGCACATATTTAACTTAGATATCATCTTCATTTTACTTCTAATTGATCAACCTAACTTACCTCATTCCAAGAAATCATAATACTTCTTCTTACAAGCTCTAAACTCATGAATTACCATTCATCAAAACACAAAAGTAAGACATAACTCCTTTTTACCATTTCATTCACAGATCATCATATTTCAAACTTCCTTTTTCATAATCATTCATCTCTTAAATCTATTATTATAAATGCCTTATTTAACAAACAATTCATGAATAACATTAACACCCTACAATTTGGAACATGATATCTTTATCATTAATACACCCACGTATCATATATAAAATTTTATGGTTATGATCATCAATCTCAAATTACTCATCATATTAGTTACATTTAACATTACCCATAAGATCAAAATATAACTTACTTGATATGACTCCAAGTTCTTCAGGATCTCACTTAGCCCTAGCTTTCTTCTCTCACATGTGCATCATCATACAAATATGGGAGGTTGGGTCTTTAGTGAGAAATGAAGGAGAGAGCAAGATGGAAGTAACAATTGATAGATGAAAGCAAGATGTAGCATAGATGAAGGTTGGTGAAGCAAAATCATGAAAAGAAAAGAAGAATAAAGAAGATGATGAAGATTGCGAAGAGAAGAAGAAAAAGCAAGATGAAAACAATTACGTTGGTCTTTCAAGAGTTAAAGAGTGAACAACGTGAGTGAGGGATGAGTGGTGACTGGTAATGACACTTGTGAGTGCCACTTGTCACCTTCCTATGGTCCCATTTGGACCACTTTCATAACTAGTCCATTTTGTCTCCAATTTCTACTCCAATTGTCTCCCAATTTTCAATGACATATTTCATTAAATCCTAATGTTATTTATAAAAATTTCCACTATCATTTGACTCTTAATTCTACTTCCATTTATCAATGCTCCTGCTATTTAGCATTTTTCCTAGTCTAAAAATACCTGAAAATTTCAGAAATTTCTTAAATTTCACCAAAAATTCTAAATCAAAACTAATACACACCAATGAAATTTTCAATACACATAAACCACAATTCATATAAAAATCACATTTATAAATCAATTATACCCGAAAAATGTCAATGAATGCATATACAATCATTTTAATGCGAGAAAAAATTAATATTCACATGTATGTGTATGTCATATTTTGCATAAACATGAAATGCACTTTCTAATTTCCCAATAATCTCTCATATGCAATATTCTAGGGTCCTAACCCTTAAAATGGGATAACGGGATGTTACAATCTTCATTCATAGCTGTCAAAGGAACAAATGGGCCAGAATCTAAGAGAAAATAGGATAAGCCTTGGCGTGACCATTTTAAAAAATGTGGCCATACCAAGGACACATGCTCGAAGATTCATAGGAAACCTCCAAATTAGAAAAAATAGATCAAAGGCTGAGAACAAAAGCTACATAGCTATTGGTGGTGAGAAGACCGAGGGAGACAACATACCAGTGAGTAAAGAAGAAGTTGAATTGCTAAGGAAAATTCTTAACATGTATGATTTGAAGGTTGAAAAGGCTGTATCCTTAAGTAACATAGTGCAAACAAGTAATACTAGTACTATTTTAGAGGTTCAAACCCTAGATTATTGTCTTTGGATTGTTAATTCAGGGGCTAATGATCATATGACTTATGATAAGTCATTGCTTGTTGATGTATAACCTTATCTTATTCATAGGACTATAAAGGTAGCCAATGAACAGGTTCTAAAAGTTTAGGGGATTGGGACTATTATAATTGCTGATAAACTAATCTTAAAAAGTGTTCTTTATATGCCTGGCTTAGATTGTAATTTATTATCTGTGAAAAGGATTGCTAAAGAACATAATTGCATAGCTAATTTTGGTGCTAATGGTTGTGTTTTCCAAGATTTGGATTCGGGGAAAAGGATTGGCAGTGCTAGGGATTTTGATTTATATTACATTTGCAACTTAAGAAGGAATAAAGCTCATGCTATTTTAATTTCTAATGAAGAAATTGCACTTTGGAACTATAGGTTAGGCCACCCTAGTTTATCTTATATGAAGCAATTATATCTAACTCTTTTCAATAAAAAGGAAATTTCTTTTCAGTGTGAATTCTGTCAACTCTCTAGACAAACCAGAAATTCTTATACACCCCAAACTTATGAACTGACTAAGTCTTTTTCCATCATTCATAGTGATGTCTGGGGACCATCAAAGGTCAGAACAAAAAACAATGTTAACTAGTTTGTAACCTTTATTGATGATTATATAAGATTGACTTGGGTATATCTTTTGAAAGAAAAAGCAGAAGTTTTTCAGGTATTTAAGGAATTTGATTCCTTTATACTAAACCAACTTCACACAAAAATCCATATTTTATGAAGTGATAATGGTAAATAATATCTAAGTTAATCCTTTGATCAGTTTTTAACTAGCAATGGTATTATACATTAGACCTCATGTGCTAATACACTACAACAGAATGGTGTTTTAGAAAGGGAAAATAGACATTTACTTAAGGTTGCTATATCTATTATGATAATAAAAAATGTTCCAAATCATTTTTGAGGGGATGCTATTCTCACTTCTGCTTATTTAATTGACGTAGTGTATTGTAACACTACCCAAAATAACTAGACCTACAACTATAGCAGTGGTGAGTCTAGGTCGATTCCATAGAGTGTATGCTTAAAGCTTCTGAAATAAAAATAATTGGTGTTTAGGTTTTAGGTGGGTTTGGTTTTGGTTTTCAAATAAGAATATAAAATGAAACTAAACTAACAAAAACAAATTAAATCAAACAATCTAAAAATGATGAAAGTGATGAATTCGTTAGGGACCCAATCATCGGTTCAATTTTGGAATACACACGGTTGATTATATTTCATTGAATTGTTCTTCTTGTACTCTCCTAGCAACTATTAATCTTAGGTTAATAATAAGCTCTATTAACCCTGGTTTTCCCTTAGGTCTTGTTTAATTAAGAAGGGCTCGTTAATTAAACCTAGCAATTGAACAACCTAGAATAAGCTCTCTAGATTTAATTGGATAGCCACATTACGATTTAGGAAAACATATTAATCAAGGAAACAACCACATAAGCTCAAGTCTTTTAACCTAGGTTATGTTATAAATAATGATTAAAAACCATTAGTCACCACAAATGAGTCTCAACATAATAATTACAGATTATATTAAAATTTTAACAATGGATTCTTACATAAAAATAATCGAATAGAGCATTCAATCATTCTCACACAACACCCAAACATTAAACATAGGATAACATAATCAATCATCAAGAGAAAGAACAACAAACAATGAGAGAAATGCTTAATCGGGTTCTTCTGTGTCGATATCACCTCTGAACTGACATCGAGAAGCTAGCCCCATATGGGTTTCCAAAGGAATGGAGCTTTACCCCTTTTCTTCTTCAAAATCGAGAGCTCACGTTTAAAACGATTATATTGAATGAAACATAATGTTTCTGCCGATAAAACAATATTTTTATACCAAAAAGTAGGGTTTTTAGGTGAGCTATCAACATGTCATAGGAGTGACTTGGTGTGTCACACCTATGGGCGTGACAATACTCTCACGCCTATGACTTATTTGTCATGGCCGTAAGATGTTATTCAAGCCATAACATATGCTATTCTTCATTCCTTTTGACATTTTCTTGTCTCCTCTTACTCTAATCCTTCTTCTCCTTGCTCCATGAAGACAAGTAAGTGTGAATCTCAAGAAGACAACTTAAATGTTATATTTTTGACTCATTTTAGCTCTTTTGCTTCTGAATTATACCTAAAATCAATATTAACTAAAGTGAGTGTCTTAAACATTTTAAAGTGTTAATCACTAAGTGTCGAGGGTTAAATATATTAATAATTAAGCACATATCATTAATAAATAGAATGATATTAAAAGTTTTGGGGTCTTATACACCTTTACAAAAATTGCTTGAGATTTATACCTTGATTCCCTTTGTTAGTACTCTACCCCAAAAGGTATTTGGTTATGTTGCCTTTTTACATAATTACCATTGTGGCAAACTTAAACCTAGGGCCTAAAAGTGTATTTTCTTGGGTTAGTCTTCTACTAAAAAAGGTTATAAATGTTTCTCTCCTACTCTAAAGCTTTACTTTGTTACTTTGGATGTGACCTTCTTTGAAATGCAGGCCTATTATCTAAAAATACCCATTTAGGGGGAGAGTAGTGAAAGTGAATGGTTCTTTTTAGGAAGTGATGGCTCACCGGACTCACTACAATAAGAAATTTTACCTTCTGCACCTAACCATGACTTAACCAGACCTAAAAGGGACTGAATCTCCTAAAAACACCTCTTTTTTTCCTAGTCCTAATCAAACCAGATCTGATTCTTATGAAACCATCTATGAAACACACAATTTGTATAACACCAGACCTAAGATACTAGATCTTGACACCTCCATTCCCATTGAAGCTACTGATATAACTGGTTACAGTCACAAACTTGATCCGAATTATATAGAAAATAATGAATGTGATAAAGAGAAGGATATTGAAATTAGGGTGGATAGATAGGAAGACAAAAATCCTAAGGTGCAACCATATTTGTATGTAAAGAAGAAAGGCAAACAACAGGTTAAATGTGAAGCATAACTAGAAAAATCCATCACAATTCCTAAGCAAGGCTATGAATTAGAACTTACTGCAAATTCCAAGGAGTTAAGATGGCCAATAGCTCTCAAGAAGGGAGTAAGATCTTGCACAAAGTATCTAATTAGTAATTTTGTTTTTTTTATAACAAGTTATCACCACATTTTAGGGCTTTTGTGACTCAATTGTCTATTGAAAAATTTCCTGAAAGTTTTCAGGAAGCAGTGAAGGATCCTAAGTAGAGAGAAGCTAGAGATGATGAGTTGAATGCACTCAAGAAGAACCAGACCTAGGAAGTAGCAAATTTACCACTGGGAAAAATAGTGGTTGTCTGTAAATCGATGTTCACCATAAAATATAATCCTAATGAAAACATTAACTAATACAAAGCAAGACTTGTAGCTACAGGTTTCACACAGACGTGTGGGATTGAGTACCAGGAGACTTTTGCATCTGTAGCCAAAATCAATATTGTTAAGATTCTATTATCACTAGCTGCAAATATTAATTAGCCATTATATCAGTTAGATGTAAAAAAATCCTTCCTCATTGGTGATCTTGAAGAAGAGGTTTATATTAAAATGCCTCTAAGACTAGAAGGAGCTACACGCCCTTAGAGGGTATACAAGCTCAGAAAATCACTCTATAACTTGAAACAGTCACCTCAGGCCTAGTCTGATAGATTTGGAAAGGCAATGAAGAAACTTGGCTATTACCAATGTCAAACTTACCATACCTTCTTTGTTCGATGACTATTGAGTGGTAAAATGACTATTCTTATAGTTTATATTGATGATATTGTCATTTAGTTCACCGTCTCATTTTATCACTGAATTATGCAAGTGTAAAATTTAAATCACAATTAATCCAATAAAAACACAATCAATGAAATTTCATTAAATCAAGAATAAAACAACCCGAAAGTGAGTTTTAGACATTTCTCAACATTCAAAAATCCTATTCATCAATGGCTATCCTAATTCTATACATTAATAAAATTGAAAATACGATTGGAACGGATGACAGAGGTAGTAACAACAGAAAACCTTCTATTTTGGGAAGTACTTTACGTAGGCTTCTTCTCCGCGTCTCTCTTCCTTCTTCTCTTTCTTAATCTCTTGATGCACTCCCTCTAGGGTTTCTCAATTGGTGGCTAATGCAAAAGCTCCGTAATCTCCTTTATGTTGTTCTTTAAATACTTTTTGTGTTTTGAGCAATCCTAGGGTTTTTTTGGGGTCGAAAAGGTTTGAAAAATCCCTCGAAACTTGACCTTTTTGCTTATTTGTGCATCTGCTTTACGCAAGCCACGATCATGGCCTTACATGCCATGATCATAGGCCACATCCAACTTCTATCATGATCGTGGCAAGTAGGCCACAATTGTGGGCAATATCTTAGGCTTCTGTCACAATCGTGGCTCATATGCCACAATCGTGGGCTAGCTCCAATGCTTCTGCCACGATCGTGGCCTATTGTATCGTGGGTTGTTGTTTCAGCCCGAGTGTCTCTGAAACTTCTCCGTTCTTCGATGTTGACCCTAAAATACTAACAATCACACCAAGTTACCTTAAAAACATAATATTTAAGCTCAAAGACTTATACTAACCTATAAAAACACTTAAACATACAAACTAGCACAATTATACCATAAACACATACTAAACAATCAAATTAACAGTTAATACATAACAAACTAAGCCCTAAAACATGATACAATTCACACTTATCAACATCCCTACACTTAAACGTTTGCTTATCCTTAAGCAAACAAAACAAAAAACACACAACACACAATGCAATAATGAGACAATGACTTTAACTTCATAAAATAAATTTAATCATAAACGCAATCATTCAAGTTATATTAACTTATTAACATGCAAAATCTACGTCTAGAGGCTTTAAACTAAATATACAAATTAATCCAAATCCAAGTGTTAATTTATTTACCCTTTTTAATTGCATACACACATTAATAATTCTTTGGTCATTCAAACTTTGTAACTACTCCTAAGTACGTTTTTATGAAAATCAAGCTATTACAAATTCGGTAGGTTTTATAAAGACATTTTTTTATTTAAACAAGGACCTAGTCTTTTAATTGGAGGTAAAAATTAGTGATGAATGTCAATCTGGTTGCTCAACTAAGTCATTTTTATTAAACTACTTGGTTGAAACGTCATTATAACTTTTTGACGCGAAGGCACACATTTGTGATTCGTGTCAATTTGGTTACTCAGCTACATCACGTTCTCAACTAGCTACTAGCTTTATTCGTAACCCAAGGGCCAATAGAATAGTTATTTATTTAGTAACACATACATTTTTTTATTTGCCTCCCTTGTTGTTTTAGCTACTTGTTTCTATGAAAAATACTGGTAAAGTTACTTAAGTTAAAAGGCCTCAAATTATGAATGAATGTGACAATTTAGAGGGTGACAAACTTACACTAAAT
>JAOQML010140882.1:0-15607 GCA_027568935.1 Erythroxylum urbanii | reverse complement strand
TTTAATTTTAATTTAATTTTCCAGATTATTTGCATTTCATAATTTAGTTTCTTAAATAAAGTTGTGTCTAAATTAAGTAGTGTCTAGGCATTAATCCCTATGGGATTGATATCCGCATTTTTTACTACAAGTCATGGCCCATTCCTTTGTAGTTTTTGAGCGTAAAACAAGTAGATAGGTTTTACCGTCAACAAGTTTTTGACGCCGCTGCCAAGGATGGATTGTTGAGTATCGTGATTGATTTAGATTACTTTGATTTAAGAGTTTTTGATACTTTTCCTTATGTATTTGCATGTGCATGAACACAAGGAGTACACGAAAGATGAAAGAAGTTATAGAGGACGAATTTCCTGTCATTAAGAAGCACGAAAGAGAAATAAGAAGGGCAAAGCGTCTAAATTTCTCAAATCAAGATATGACTGAAAAAGGAGAGCAAGGAGGATCGTAAAAAAACATTAATAGATTTCATAAGGCCAGGGTTTAGTCCTCAAGGAGTTGCAAGACCGGTAGTCCAAGCAAATAATTTTAAGATAAAGTCGGCGCTACTCAACATTCTCCAAAATAGTATACAGTTCTATGGGCTATCCAACGAGGATCCGAATGCCCACATCGTAAATTATTTAGAGATTTGTGACACATTCAGATTTAACAAAATGTCTGATGACGCAGTGAAGTTACGACTATTTTCATTCACGTTGAAAGATCGGGCTAAAGCATGGTACAATTCTTTGAATCCAGACCAGATCACGACTTAAGAGCAGCTCACCCAAGCACTCCTTGCCAAATATTTTCTGTTAATGAAGACAACGAGGATCATCAAAGTGATAACAAATTTCCAGCAGAGCGACGGAGAATCTCTCTACAAAGCTTAGGAGAGATTTAAAGAACTTCAAAGAAGTTGTCCCTATCATAACCTCTCGAAGGAATTTCTGCTTCACACATTTTATAATGGAGTGAATCCGAGCATAAGGGGCACAATTGATGCAGCAGCCAGAGGTTCATTGATGAGGAAGACGGTAGACTTAGGTCATAATTTATTGGAGAAGTTTGCAAGCAACAGCTACATGTGGTCGAGCGAGAGGAGTCAATAAGGACAGAAGGAAAAAAAAGGTATGATACCTATTAACTCAGTTACTGCCTTTCAAGCTTAAATCATGGCTTTGACAAAGCAGCTAAACAACATGCAAGGAGCGTCCACCTCATCAGTTATGGCAATATAAGCATAAAGTGAGCTGTGTGGGGAGAACAACCACAACTCAGTGGAATGTTTCCTATTAGGAGCTAGCGAGGCCCAACAAGTAAGCTATTTAGGCCAGCCGCAATGAGGTAATAACCCTATTCGAACATATATAATTTGGGTTGAAAAAACCACCCAAATTTTTCTTGGAGTAATAATAATGCAGGTGGCCAACAAAGACCACAAGGACCGCCTGGATTCCAGCAAGAATGAATCGAAGCATTGGAAAATAAATTGGACAAGTTTATGGAGATGTTTAATTCCAAACTAGCAGTTCAAGCAAAGAGTTAGAAAAAGATGTATGAAAGCTAGGAGGAAAATCAATAGAGGATGGAGGCAAATTTTAATCAGATTATGAAGAACATGCCTCGTTATTCCATAATTTAGAAGTCCAAATACGTCAACTTACTGATACTTTATTTTCTCAAAATATAAGTTGCTTACCGAGCAATAATGAGGTTATTCTAAGGGAGCAACTCAAAGCAATTACACTTCGGAGTGGCAAGCAAATGGAAGAACCCATTGTGAAAAAAGACAGTTAAGAAAAACAGAATAGTATGGACATAGAAGAAGAAAGGGGAGAGGACAGGCCGTATGTACCACCACCACCGTACAATCCCAAACTCCCATATTCACAAAGAGTGAAGCAACTCAAGTGGATACCCAGTTTTCCAATTTTTTAGAGAAACTGAAGAAGCTACAGATTAATTTGTCATTGGTGGAAGCTTTAGAGTGCATGCCCAAGTATGCGAGATTTTTGAAGGATATACTCATGCATAAACGTATTTGGAAAGACAATCAGATAGTTACATTGATGGAGAACTGTAGTTCTATTATTTAAAGTCAAATGCCTTCAAAATTGTAAGATCCAGGGAGTTTTACTATTCCATATGTTGTTGGCGATTTTGAATTTTCCAAATGTTTATATGATTTAGGTACAAGTATTAATTTGATGCCTTTGTCTATTTTTAGGAAATTGGCATTAAGAGAGGTTAAGTCGACTTCCATGTTGATTCACCTTACGAATCAATCAATAAAAAGGCCATTTGGAGTTGTAGAAGACGTATTAGTAAAAGTGGATAAATTTATAATTCCGGTTGATTTTGTTGTGTTGGATTTTGAAGCTGATAAAAATTGTCCATTAGTTTTGGATAAGCCCTTTATGAATACTGGTAGGGCATTAGTTGATGTTCATGAAGGAAAAATTATGTTGAGAATTGGTGGTGAGTAAGTTAAGTTTAATATGACAAAATCTTTGAAGAAACTGAGGGATGGAAATGTGTGTCTGAAAATTGAGGTAGTAGATGAGTGTGTGAAGGAAATTAAAGGAGTTGATGAGGTGAATGGAGTAAACAAACATGCAAGTGTGAAGGAAGAAGATGTTTGTGGGAAGTGGACCTAGAACGATTAGAAAGAGCTGGAGCACCTACACCACCTTCTACCGTTAAACCCCCCACTTTAGAGTTTAAACCTTTACCTTCCCATTTGAGATATACCTTTTTAGGAAAGAACCAAACTTTACCTATAATTATCTCCAATGAATTAAATTGTGAGCAAGAAGAGAAAGTGGTGGAGACTGTTAGGAAAAGGATGAGAGCTATAGGGTGGCAAATTTCTGATATTCAGGGGATTAGTCCCAATATGGTGATGCACAAAATTAACTTAGAAGAAGGTTGTAGAACTGTGAGAGAACGACAGAGAAGGTTAAATCCGAACATGCAAAAGGTTGTAAAGAAGGAAGTGGTGAAACTTCTAGATGAAGGAATAATTTACGCCATTTCTGATAGTGAGTGGGAGAGTCCAGTATAGTGTGTGTCAAAGAAGGGTGGCATGACAGTGATGGAAAACGGAGAAAGGGAACAGATTTTCACCAGGACTATCACAGGGTGGCGAGTGTGCATTGACTATAGAAAGTTATATTTGGCCACCAAGAATCATTTCCCTTTACCTTTTGTGGACCCAATAATTGAGAGAGTGGCTGGTCATTCTTTTTATGGCTTTTTAGATAGATATTTAGGGTACAGTCAAATATTTATGAATCCGGAAGCTCAAAAGAAGACCACTTTTACATGTCTATATGGAACTTTTGCATATCGAAGGATGCCTTTTGGTTTATGTAATGCACCTACTACATTTCAAAGGTGCATGATGGCCATATTCACAGACATGAATGAAAACTTTATGGAGGTATTTATGGATGATTTTCCTATTTTTGGAGAGTCTTTTGATCATTTCCTGTTGAACTTAGATAAAGTGCTCTAAAGATATGAGGAGTCATATTTAGTTTTAAATTGGGAAAAACGTCATTTCATGGTCCAAGAGGGAATCAAATTAGGCCATAAGATTTCATATAAAGGGATTGAAGTGGATCGAGCTAAGACATAAGTAATTGAAAAGTTACCAGCTGCTTCTAACATCAAGGGTGTCCGAGCTTTTCTTAGTCATGCAGGGTTCTATCGACGGTTCATTAAAGATTTTTCCCTCATTACAAAACCTCTTACTCATCTATTGTTAAAAGATGTTCCTTTTCTTTTTAATGATGACCGTTTGAATGCTTTTAACAGGTTAAAGAAGGCACTCATAATAACACCAATTTTGACATCACCGGATTGGTCTCTTCCATTTGAGATTATGTGTGATGCAAGCGACCATACAGCTGGGTGTGTACTAGGTCAGTAAAAGGAGAAGAGGTTGCATGTTATCTATTACGCAAACAAGACGTTGACAAGAGCACAATTGAATTATATAACTATTGAAAAAGAACTGCTTGCATTGGTATTTGCTTGTGAAAATTTTCATTCTTATTTGTTAGGTTCACAAGTTATTGTGTTTACAGACCATGTAGCATTGCGTTACCTTTTCACCAAGAAGGATGCCAAGGCTAAGCTTATTCGATGTGTACTCCTGCTCTAAGAGTTCAATATTGAAATCAAAGACAAGAAAGGAGCAAAAAATGTCATAGCGGATCACTTATCATGGCTTGAAGTCAGACATCATGAAGAAAAAGAGGAAATTAATAAAAGCTTTCCTGACGAGACTTTGATGATGGTAGATAACCCTTTCCTGCCCTTGTTTGCAGATATTGCAAATTACCTCTCAAGTGGTATTCTTCCATCTGATTTATCATATCAACAAAGGAAGCATTTCTTATTTTAGTGCGTTCATTATATTTGGGATGAACCTGTACTCTATAAGATCTATGCTAATAGTTTAATTCGCAGGTGTGTTCCTGAAGATGAAATGCCCGAGATCTTAACTCAATGTCATAGCTCACCATATGCAAGTCATTATGGAGCTAACAAGACTACTGCACGAATTTTAGAGTGTGGATTCTATTGGCCAATTCTGTTTAAGGATGCTCGAGATTTTGTGCTCAAGTGCGATAGATGTTAAAGAGTTGGCATCATATCAAAACAAAAAGAAATGCCGCTTTCGAATATAATAGAGGTGGAGATATTTGATGTATGGGGTTTGGACTCCATGGGACCATTCCTACCCTCTGAAGGCAATACCTATATCTTGGTTGGAGTTGATTATATTTCTAGATGGATCAAAGTGATCGCTACTCAAACCAACAATAGCAAGGTGGTTCAGAAGTTCATTAAGAAGATTTTTATTAGATTTGGGATGCCTAGAGCAATCATAAGTGATGGGGGAAGTCACTTTAACAACAAACCATTTGAGAACCTTATAAGAAGATACAACGTTTATCATAGAATGGCTACCCCGTACCATCCCCAAACAAGTCCTTTTGATCTATTTATGCATGTAATCATTGTAAAGGAAAATTGGTGTATTAGCAAGCCTATAGTAGTGTAGTTTCCTATAGAAAGTTTGAGCAAAACACTAACCTATAAACACTTAAGCGAAATGAGTGAAAATCGTGAGGAAGATTCATTTGTGCATCTTTACTTATCTTTCAGTGATTATGCCAATTGTGAGTTTGCTTGTGTACACCAATGAAAAAAGTAGTCATGATATGTGTATTAACTTGATATTTGAGTTGGCTTGAATTTGAGGGATTGTATGCTTTGATCTTTGTGAAAATGAAGTGGTAGAAATAAATGGTTGTCCTTATTTTGCTTGAGGACAAGTAAAGATTCAAGTGTGGGGACGTTGATAGGTGTGCATTAGGATATGTTTTTATAGGTAATTAGTATGTGTTTTCTAGTATAATTGTTGTTTATTGCTCTAGTTTAGGATTCATTTTGTATATTTTCATTACGTTTGATTTCCATTGTTGTTCGTGTGTGTTTGATGCTAATTGAGGGTAAGAATTGACTATTTTTGTGTAAGAAAGAAGAGGGAGCAACTCAGAGGTTGAACAAAAGATCAAAGAAGAGAAGACAAGAAGAGTGCATCTGAGACAAATTCCCATGTTTATGGGAATCATGCAAATTCTCATAGACGTGGGAATTGTAGAAGAAATGAGGAGCGCATCTGTGTGTAATTCCTACGCTCGTGGGAATCATGCAAATTGCCACGGATGTGCGAATTGTAATCCGAGGCAATCTGCGAGGCTTCATTAAAACTAAGGTTTTTGGACTATAAAAACATCATGAAGCCTCCATCTTAAAGGGAGACAACACCCCCTATAGAAACACCATCCTTGAGTGAAGAACACTTGTTTGGAGCATTGAGGAACAATTGAAGACAAGGATCATCATCAAGATTGGGCAAAATAGCACATCAACATCAAAATTCCAGATTTTGTCAAAGAAGAGGAGTCCTTCTA
Organism: Erythroxylum urbanii; assembly: GCA_027568935.1. Taxonomy (NCBI): domain Eukaryota; kingdom Viridiplantae; phylum Streptophyta; class Magnoliopsida; order Malpighiales; family Erythroxylaceae; genus Erythroxylum; species Erythroxylum urbanii. The sequence goes on along the minus strand of JAOQML010140882.1, from coordinate 9,635 downwards.
TTCAATTTTATGTCGTTTTAATCTCTTCGATTCTTTGTAAAAATGGATTATCTTAATGTTGATGATGTAATGGAGGCCATGTTAGGCTTATTTCATTTTAGGGATTGCTTTTGGAACTATTATGTTGAACTACTATTTTATTGAATTGAATGTAATTATCTTTGTTAATTTTTGTTTTTAATTGTCATCTTGTAACAAATCGAGAGAGTGAGTGAGATGAAATTCGTGTAGGATTGTACAAATAGAGTTGGCAACCTATAGACGAGCAATCATCACGTTAATTAAATAGTTAGAAGAGAGATCTCAACTAGTCAATTGATCACCCATAGGACAGTTTGATAACTAATGGAATCGGTAAAGTCATTAGGTAGGTTGAGAGATCGTCCAATTAATTCCATTAATTTCATTGGGGATAAATAGTTACACCTTAAGAGAGAGTAACTAGTACATTCGGAAATCTAGGATGAGACATAATTCAATCGATAAAGTAGAAGGGAGACAAAATAGGAAAAAAAAGTAATCTCTAGTATTTAGATTCTTGAATTTAGATTTTCTGCAATTTCGGTATTGTCCATTGTTTACATTAGTCTTTTAATTTTAATTTAATTTTCCAGATTATTTGCATTTCATAATTTAGTTTCTTAAACAAAGTTGTGTCTAAATTAGGCGGTGTGTAGGCATCAATTCCTGTGGGATCGATATTCGCTCTTTTTACTACAAGTCAAGACCCGTTCACTTGCAATTTTTAAGCATAAAACAAGTAGATAGGTTTTACCATCAACAATATTCAACCAATTCCGTGCAAAGTAACACAAGATACCATTCCAGCAACTATTCCATGTCCAAATTAATTTTTATACACATTCAAACATGCACAAACAGAAATTACACTAAGTGTAGTCCAAAACCTTAAAATTAGGCAACTAGCTCTTCTAGTGCTTTTCCTTATCTTCCTCTTTAGTTTTACTTGATTCACTAACTAGAAACATCATAAATACATATCTCAATCCTAATTCCAACCTTATAACTCCAACTCTTCATGAGCAAAGTAAGAAAAGATGAAGATGAGAAGAAAAACCACAAATTTTTACCTTGATTTCCACTTAGAATTAGCTTAATTCCTTATACATGTCAAACAATGTGATTAAGAAGATGAAATCTAGAGAAAATGAGAAGAGAAAAATCTGGAATGAAACCGCATATGCACCGTCCCTCTCCCCTTTCTTATGTACTTATTTCATAAAATTTCTAGACTTACACACGAACTTTAATCCTATTAGACCATATGTTGACTTCAGGTCAATTTCACATTTGGTCCTTCTTCTTCCTTTAATTTCCACATTATCATATAATATTATCAATTGATTTCATTCTGATTCATATTTCACGTATAATCATGCATGTCCATGCTGAAATGAACAAATTACCAATTTAACCCTATCTTTTAAATTAATAACCATTATGTCCCCTACTGCGCTTAGAAGCACTTAATTCTTTATGTTCACTTCTTAACACACCCTATATATGTTATAATGCTTCTAAGGTATATGTTGGGACCTTACATTTCTCTCCGCCTTAAAAAGAATTTCGTCCTCAAAATTCAGGTTTCCAAATTGCCTCTTCAATGTCATGATGTTGCCAGGGCACCTTTATATGAGGAATTTTCTTATTTATTAACTATCTCACTTCTTTAGCTAAGATTTCTTTCAACTCTTCATCATATGAGAAGTATGGTTAGACCTTTATCTATTATACTGATAACATATGTGAATCATCCAATTGATATCTCTGTAGCATTGAGACATGGAGTACATCATGTAACTTAGATAGTTCTATAGGAAGAGCTCACTTATATGCCACTAGCTTCTATAGGAAGAGCTAACTTATATGCCACTAGTCCAATCCTTTAAAGGATTTCATAAGAGCCTACAAATCTTAGACTAAGCTTTTCCTTTTTCCTGCATCCTAACACCTTTCTCCAATGAAAAACTTTCATGAAAACTTTGTCACCTACTGCATATTAAATATCTTTCCTCTTTAAATCAGCATATGATTTTTATTTATCACTTGCACCCTTCAATCTTTGTTGAATAACCCTCACTTTCACTTCTATGACTTTAACTATGTCAAGCCTAATCATCTTATTCTCAGCCAATTTTTTCTAACAAACTGGGGTTTTACATTTTTTGCCATATAATGCTTCATTTGGTGCCATGACTATACTAGACCGATGACTATTGTTGTAGGCAAATTCCATCAAAGGAATGCACCTATCCAAAATTCCTAGAAATTACTTGACACAGGCTCTAAGTATGTCTTCCAGTACCTGTATACCTCTCTTAGATTGACCATCAATTTATACGTGAAAGGTTACGTTGAAAATCAGTCGAGTTCCTAAAACTACTTGCACACTTTTCCAAAATCTTAATGTAAATCATGGTTCTTAGTCAGAAACAATTGATAATGGCACCCTATGTAGCCGAACAATCTCATTCACATATAACTCAGCTAATTGATTCGTAGGATAGTTAGGTCAAATCGGTATAAAGTGAGCTAATTTGATGAGCCTATCCACTATAAACCATATCACATAATGCTTTCTCTGTGTGAGGGGTAGGCCTGTAACAAATTCCATGATGATATTATCCCATTTCCTCTATGGAATTAGAATCGGATTCAATAGGCCAGACGGGAACTGATGCTTAACTTTCACCTGTTTGACAAGTCAAGCACTTAGACACATAGTCCACTACATCATGCTTCATTCCTAGCTATTAGTAAAGTTGTTTCAAGTCTCTGTACATCTTATTATCCCCACGATGCATAGTGAACACAATATTATGGGTTTCATTTAATAACTTCTTCTTCAAGTCCTTTATTGTTAGTACACATAGTCTACTCTTGAAGTACAGACTTTCGTCATCTTTCACTATTAAATCAGTATGTTTCCCTTACTGTACTACTTATAAAATTTATTGTAAGTTAGCATCATCTTTTTTCCATGAACTATTGTCTTTCTCAAGTTAGGACTTGCTTGTCACTAAGCTATTAAAGCTCCATCTGGCGCAAATCTCCATTTACTATGATGTAATGATAGAACTGAAATAGACTTCATACTCAAAGCATATGTTACCACATTAACTTTCCCCTGGTGGTCATCAACTATGCAATCATGATCTTTAAACAAATCTAGCCAAATTTGTTGCCTCAAATTAAGTTCCATTTGTATGAGCTGGTACTTAAGACTCCTATGATCTGCAGATACCCTTCTTTCCCCATATAAGTAGTGCCGCTAGATTTTCAAGGTAAATATCACTACTTTCAATTCTAAATCATGTGTAAGGTAATTTTATTCATATGGCTTTAACTGGAGTTAGTTGTGTCAACACTGGAGCTTCAGTGAGCATCTTCTTTTATTACTCAAAATTAACTTGGCATCTATCATTTCATTCAAGCTTTGTGCCTTTCTGAAATAACATTGTTATTAGAGAAGCAATTACTGAGAATCCTTTGACAAAACTTCGATAATAACCAACTTAACTAAGAAAACTTCTCACTTTTGTCACATTTCGACGTAGCTTCTAATTGAAAATTGCCTCAATTTTACTGGGATCCACCCTGATACCTTCTAAAGAGATTATATTCTTGAGGAAAGAAACTTCCATTATCCAAAAATAATATTTTCTTAATTTGGCAAATAACTGCTTCTCTCTCAAAGTTTGTAGCACGATTCTCAAATACTGAGCATGTTCCTCTTCATCCCTCAAATAGACCAATATATCATCTATAAACACAACAAATTGGTCTAAGTAGGGTTGAAACACCCTATTCATCAAATCCATAAAAGCAATCGGTGCATTAGTTAGCCCAAAAAGGCATCACTAAGAACTCATAGTGACCATACTAGGTACTGAATGCGGTCTCCAGAACATTTACATCTTTTACTCGAAGCTGGTAATAGTAAGACCGTAAATCAATCTTGGAGAACACTCCTACACCTTTCAATTCATCAAATAAATCTTCTATTATGGCAATGGATATTTATTCTTTATGGTCACCTTATTCAACTATCTATAGTCTATACACATTCGTAGGGTGCTATCCTTCTTCTTGACAAAAAAGATTGGCACTCCCTATAGTGACACACTGAGTCGGATAAAACCCTTGTCCAAAAGTTCTTGAAATTGAATCTTCAACTTTTCTAACTCCGTAGGAGCCATTCTATAAGGTGCCCTTGAAATAGGAGCATTACCAGATATAATTTCAATAGATAGTTCCACCTTCCTCTCGGGTGGCAAACCTACTAAATCTTCTGGAAACATGTTAGGAAACTTATTTACTACCTATATGTCTTGTAAGTTCACCTTCCCCCTTTTTAAATCAAGTATTAAGGCCACATACGCCTCATAACCTTTTCTAAGAAGTCCTCTTGCTTGTATGGATGATATTACATTATTAAAAGAACTAGACCGAATACTATGCACCACTATTTCTGAACCATTAAAATCTTTGAGTACATCTGTTTTCAATACAATCAACTATAGCTTGGTGTTTAGATCCATGCCTAAAATCAAGTCAAATTCATGGAAGGGTATCTCTATTAGATCAGTTGCAAATTTCTTCCCATGTATCATAAAAGGGTAATTTCTATACACTTTATTCACATATACACCATAGCCTAATGGTCTAGTCACATGTATATCATAAGTCAGTCGATCTACTGATAACATTTTATCACATAGTCACCCAGTGCAAATGTATAAATGAGTGGAACCAGGATCTATCAATGCATCCATATTAAGATCAAAGAGAGAGAAAATACTAGCTATAACTTCTAAAATGTCTTGTAATGCTAGACAACTGGTGCTGTAAGACGATCAATAGACTCTTATTAGTTAGAACCAACTAAATCGTGGCTTTGATACCATAAAATGTGACACCCCCTACACGAAACCCACAACCACCCACATATATGGCAACCAAACTCCTGTACATATATTCATGGCTTATATTTCTATTCATTTATAGGGATTGTCATCACACTTGTGTCTATTTAATGTTATACATATACATATTACAAGATTTCATATCATTTAACATTATCATTTAAGAGTAGTATTACATCCTTACATTTATATGATAATCCGAAAGAAATATTGCATATAACTTAAAGTCTTACTTACAAGTTGTTGAGAAATTACAATTTCCTTCATTACATTTACAATCATCTTTAACCAAAAAGATACATTCCAAAAGTACATTTACTACTAGCAATTGGCCTTGGTCCCTACAAAATATCCTTGTGCCTCACTCATATTACTTAGACCTATATGGATTAACACTCGTGCTAAGCTTAAAAGGTTACTGGGGAAACACTTAGTTTGGATAACCACTCACAGTAGTCATCCGCCAAGCACACACACATTCATAAATATCATAAACTCATATAAATAGTGATGGCATAATTAATCAAGGTACATAATACAAATACGCTTCAATATATTATTCATATATCGTAAATGCATATTTATAAACCAAATATTGATTTTCAATTCTCATCAATACAAATTATTCATATTGTCACACTGTATCTCTTATTTATAACTATTTAATTTAGTTTCTGTGTTAGGTCTGTACATTCATATGGGTGTGGATAATAGGATTTGTAGATATCCAAAGATATCAACTAGAGATACTAGAAAGTATCAAACTGTAGATAGTTGAAGGTAACAAACTATAGATACCCGAAGGCATCAAACTATAGAGACACTATAGTCTCAAAATGAAGACACCATCGATGTGAAACTGTAGCAGTTACACTGTAACCCTATAGATATGCCTCTCTATCCACCACCAAAATAATATTAAAGGCACTGTAACATTTTCCTTTGATCATTTTCCGATTTCATAACTAATATATTGACAAATCATATAATATTCATTTGAAATCATAAAATTTTTATTTAAGTTCATTCATGCAATTCATAACTTACCACCATTAGAATAGTATATAAACCACATGTACTTGTCTGATTTATCTCGTATATGTTTTGTTCAGTCGTGTTTCTTTACATTCACATCATTCCAGTATATAAATTCCTATACACCATTTAAATACAAAATATGATAAATTGTACTTAATTATATTCATAAAATTAGTATGTAAACTTGTACAGTTATACTATACACATGTAAGCAATAAATATGCATATAAATCATCTATATACATGTAAATTCCCTTTAGCATGCTAAATATTAAATCTTAAATTTCAATGGTTAATCACCCAGTTCAAATATGGTAATTCATATTTCATTTACTTCTATGTGGTTGCAAAGAAAAGGTTCGGATGTGATTCGGTAAAAATTAAAAGCAAAAAATTGAAAATAGAGTAATTTGAGCTAGGCACACGGTGGGAAATCAAGGGGTATACAAATCAGTCCAGAAGCAATTCATACGATGATTTCCTATCCATTGTGTCCCTTGCCCAGAATTCATACCTCCACTTTTTTTAAAATTTTCACATAGAAAAATGTTCAAATTAGGTTTTAAAGTCTTCTACACATTTTTTCTCTATGTCTCTAGTTTTTATAGCATCAAAAATCAGGAATTTGGACTTTTAAATCATTAAACATGCACCAATCATCATAAGCAGTTTGCTAATGGTAAAACCTATTTACTTGTTTTACGCTCAGAAACTACAAGTAAACGAATCGTGACTTAGAGTAAAAAGAACAGATATTGATCCCACAGACTAAATTTAGTCACAACTTTGTTTAAGAAACTAAATTATGAAATGCAAATAGTCAGGAAAATTAAATTAAAATTAAAAGACTAACGTAAACAATGGACAATACTGAAATTGCAGAAAATCTGAATTTAAGAATCTAAATACTCAAGATTACTTTTTTTCCTATTTTGTCTCCCTCATATTTTATTGATTGAATTATGTTTCACCCTAGATTTCTGAATGTACTAATTACCCTCTCTCAAGGTGTAACTATTTATCCCTAATTGAATTAATGGGAATCAATTGGATAATCTCTCAACCTACCCAATGACTCTACTGATTCAATTAGTTATCAAACTATCCTATGGTGATCAATTGACTAGTTAAGATCTCTCTTCTAACTATTCAATTAACGTGATGATTGCTAGTCTATAGGTTGCTAACTCTCATTGTAAAATCATACACAAATTTCATCTCACTCACTCTCTTGATTTGTTGCAAGATGACAATCAAAAACAAATATCAACAAAGACAATTGCATGCAATTCAATAAAATAGGATTTCAATATAATAGTTCCAAAAGCAATCCCTAAAGTAAAATCAGCCTAACATGGCCTCCATAACATCATCAACATTCAAATAATCCATTTTTACAAAGAATAGAAGAGATTAAAATGACATAAAATTGAATAGAAGGACTCCTCTTCTTTGTCAAAATCTGGAAGTTTGGTGTTGATGTGCTATTTTGCCCAATCTTAATGATGATCCTTTTCTTTAATCCTTCCTCAATGCTCCAAACATGTGTTCTTCACTCAAGGATGGTGTTTCTACAGGTGGGTGTCATCCCCTCTAAAGATGAAGGCTTAATTCTCCTTTTATAGTCTAAAAACCCTAAGTTTAATGAAGTCTCACAGATTGCCTCGGATTATAATTCCCATACTCGTTGGAATTTGCATGATTCCCACAAGCGTGGGAATTTGTCACGAATGCATCTCTCACTTTCTTCTATAATTCCCATATGACGTGGGAATTTGCATGATTCTCACGAAAGTGGGAATTTGTCACAGATGCACTCCTCATTTCTTCTCCTCTTTGATCTTTAGTTCACCCTCCAAGTTGCTCCTTCCTTCTTCCTACATAAAAATAGTCAATTCTTGCCTTCATTTAACATCAAACACATAAGAAAAACAATGAAAATCAAACTTAACGAAAACATACAAAATGAATCCTAAACTAAAACAATAATCAACAATTATGCTAGAAAACACATGCCAATTACCTATAAAAACATATCCTTATACACACCTATCAATATCCCTACACTTAAATATTTGCTTGTCCTCAAGAAAAATAAATAAAACCAATCAATTCAACCACTTCATTTTCACAAAGATCAAAGCATACAATCCCTTAAATTCAAGTCAACTCAATTATCAAGTTAATGCACTTATCATGACTACTTTTTCATTAGTGTACACAAACAAACTCATAATTGACAAAATCACTCAAAGATAAGTAAAGGTGTAGAATGAATTTTCCTCATGGTTTTCACTCACTTCTCTCAAGTGTTTACAGTTTAGTGTTTCGCTCAAACTTGCTATAGGAAACTACACTACCATAGGCTAGCTAATACACCAATTCTCCTCTACAATGAATGTATGCATAAATAGATCAAAAGGGCTTATTTAAGGTTGTAATGTGGTAAGGGTTAAGGTGGGTCAAAAGAAGGGAAAGAGGGTTAAGCACAAGCATAAGTAAAGTAAAAAAGAATGGATAAAATGGGATAATAAAATATAACTCTGAAACATCCAAACATAACTAATGTAGTACACTGCACTCATTTATGCTACTCGATCGTTCTTCCTGTTTCTTGTCCTTTCTTTTTCTTTTCTTTTTCTTTTTCTTTTTCTTTTTCTTTTCTTTTCTTTTCTTTTCAAAAATTTTTTCAATTTTTTTTCATACATGGAAAAACTATGAATACAAAAGCAACTATATACACTATAATCCACAGGCAGAAATATACTCGACTCAACTCGGAAAATTTTTTAACACAATTCCAACTAATGTATTACTTAATACTTTACTAAGCTTGTGAAAGGGTAAGATAATGAGGTTTAAAGTTTTAAAATTTTGGGCGTTTTCAAGAAACAAAAGGTTAAGGCTCAATGGAGGTAACAAGGGATAATCAATGGATAGGTCATTTAAGCCGATGGTTAACACAAAAAGGGCCTAAATCATCTCTATTAAGCATGCATCTAGTAAACCTAAACTGATTCAAAGCAAGTTCTGAAGGTAGTAACCCAAGGAAGTAACACTCAACAAAGAAATAACATGACTATAGATGGAGTCATATGGCTCAATCCTCACTTTGGCTAAAATGAAAACTCATTATACATCTCTACACTACCTCATTGTTCAAATGTCAATTTATGAATAAGCTTATGCAGCCAACTACTTTTCATCACTCTATATGGTTCACTTTCTACTTAATTAGCTTAATCCGAGTTCAAGCACGCAATCAATCTAATTCCAAATAATATGACAGAATTTTATGGCAATATTTATCAGAGTGATTTAAGTACGGTTCTATTACTAACACAAAACACCATTGCTGACACAAAGCACATATAATATGCCTAAACATGCATCCTAATTACTAAAATGCAAACAATGCAATTAAGAACGTCAATGACAACTCCCCAAACTTAAAGATCACATTGTCCTCAATGTGATAAAACAACAACTAATAAAGGAAAATGACCTCAAATAAAACAAAAAAAACCAATGACATGAAAATAAACAAAAGACATAAAACCCCACAAAAGAAAATAAATCAAACCAAATAGAAATGATAGGAAATCAAACAAAAGAAAATGACACAAATGAAAAGTTTAAGGTAAGAAGTGG
>JAOQML010140860.1:0-15611 GCA_027568935.1 Erythroxylum urbanii | reverse complement strand
AATCTTTCATAATTGGATTATATTTGAAATTATAAATATAACGAGATTATATTATTTTAACGAGACTGTAAATTTTTAAGATTTTAAATCTCTCAATTAAATATTAAGTACATGTTAGGAACATGATAGTTGTCTTCTATTAGTTAAGAATAAAATCATGCTTGGCTTGTTGAGTAAACTCAAGGTTACTTTAACTCAGATATGTTCATCTTAAATTAATGAGTCATACTTAACTAAATTTGTATGATTTGGATGAGCAAACTCATGATCATATGAATTTAGAGACAGGGTTAGGAATAATAAATATGATATATTTTGACAAAGAGTTGTCACATAACGGTTTTAGAAGTCACATAAGATGTAATTGAAAAATAGTTTTCTACCTAATTTAAATATATTTGTTTGTTGAGCAAACTTAAGATCAATTAATTTTAAATAGGATCCTAGCCTACTAGGAAATTATTTGATAATTTATCAATTTAATAGTGAGGCTATTACTTTGAATAAAATTGCAGGAGTAATCAATAATTTTTAAAGTTCTTATTTTATTTGATTTTGGATATAAATTAATATTTGCTCCTTTTATGTTTTTCGGTTATCGAATTTGAAGATTAGTACGAACCTGACCTTGAGGAGCATTATGGATGCTATCAAGGTGACTGGATCTAATTTTTTGGATTGGTTTCGAAACCTGAGAATAGTTCTCAAGCAAAAGAAGAAGCTTTATGTTCTTAACACTCTTGCACCATCAAAACCTAGTTCTAATGTAGATAACGAAGTTTGGGAGAGGTATCATCATTATATTGATGACGTTGAGCAAGCCATATGTGTGATGTTGGCTAGCATATCTCCTGAGCTTCTGAGGCAGCATGAAAATATGGATGCGCCTATATGATTATACATCTCAAGGAGTTGTTTGATGCACAAAGTAGGGTGGAGAGATATCAAATCTCTAAGGCGTTGTTTGAATGCAAGATGACAGAAGGATCTTTAGTCAGCCTATATGTGCTGAAGATGATTGGGTATGTTGAAAAATTAGCCTGATTAGGTTTTATTATGGACCACGAGTTAAACGTTGATCTGGTGCTGCAGTCTCTAAGTTCAATTTTTTCACACTTCGTCATGAACTTCAATATGAACCAGAAGGATATGACATTGCCCTAACTATTGAACATGCTCAAGACTGCGGAAGGGTGTCTTAAGAAGGAACTCAGTTATGTTCTTATTGTCGGTTCTTTTAAGAGCAAGAAAAGGTCTCTAAGAAGTATAAGAATAAGAAACAAAGGCTTCTACTAATGTAGTAAAGGCCAAAGGAGGTGTCAAAAAGAAGAGCAATGATAAAGGCACATGTTTTCATTGCGGAGTCAACGAACACTAAAAAAGGAATTGCTAATCTTATCTTGCTAGACTGAAAGATAAGAAGCTTGAGGAAGCTATCTCTTCAGGTACGTTTATGATTAAGATCAATTTTTCTACTTCTGTTCCACATTCTTGGGTATTAGATACTGAATGTGGTTCTCACATATGTAATAACATGTAGATGTTAACAAGGAGGAGATTGTTGAGGAAATGCGAAGTGGACCTGCAAGTTGGCAATGGACCAAGAGTTGTTGTGTTAGTTGTAGGAACTTATAGTTTGGGTGTACTAGCCTTGTATTAGAACTTGATAATTGTTATTATGTTATCGTTATTACAAAAACCTCATTTCTATTTCTTATTTAGATTTGAATGGATTTGTTTTTATTGTTAAGAATAACAGTTGTTCTTTTTATAAATATAATGTTTATTATGGATTTTAATTATTTACAAATGATTTATATGAGTTAGATCTTGAAAGGCTGATTCTTAATAGTAAGAAAAGAAAGTTAAGTAACTAAAATCCATCTTATCTATGGCATTATAGGTTAGGTCATATAAATGAAACTAGAATCACAAAGTTACATAAAGAAGGATATTTAGATCTTTTTAATTATGAATCATATGAAAGTTGTGAGTCTTGTTTATTGGAAAAGATGACTAAACTATCCTTTAGTGGAAAGGGACAACGTGCTAGTGAGTTACTAGAGTTAATACATTCATATGTATATGGGCCTATGTCCACTAGTGCTAAAGGTGGATACTCATATTTCGTTACATTCATAGATGATCATTCTAGATATGGTATGTATACTTAATGAAAAAAAGTCTTAATCTTTTGAAAAGTTTAAGGAATTTAGACTTGAGGTTGAGCAACAAACTAGTAAAAGTATTAAAACACGTAAATCAGATTAAGGTGGTGAACACTTAGACCATAAGTTTCTTAGTTACTTAAAAGAGAATAGGATTCTCTTACAATGGACTCTTCCTACAACTCTATAGCATAATAGAGTTTCTGAGAGGAGAAACCGTACCCTATTAGATATGGTATGTTCCATGATAAGTCATGCAGTCTTTTTTGTCTCCTTTTAGGGATACGCAATTGAAACCGCAATATACCTTCTAAACAAAGTTCCATCTAAATCAGTTGATAAGGCAACATATGAGATATGGACTGGTAGAAGACCTAGATTGTCACACTTAAAGATTTGGGGATATGATGATATGTGAAGTGAGTTATATCTAATAAGTTTAAACTAAATCAGATAAATGCAAATTTATGGGATATCGAAAAGAGAGTTTCGAATATTAATTTTACCATCCTATTGAGCAAAAGGTGCTTAAGACATGCTATAAACTTAGAAAGAGAATTTATTCTTAAAAAAAGTATCGGCAGTAAGGTATAACTTATAGAAGTTTAAAAGTCACAAATTCACATTGAGATGGAACAAGAACCTTAAGTTGATATATATGATGTGCAACTAAGAGTTTAAAAGACACATAGTCTGTGAAAAACTAGTAAGATGCGTCATCCCCCTATTAAATTAGATATACATATTAAGCAGGGAAAGGATAATGTATCATTTATACATGATGAGCTTACTAATTTGAAAGAAGTGATGTTTGACATTGATTCTTTAAAATGGCAAAAAGCCATAAGATCTGAAATGGAATCCATGTACACTAACCAAGTATGGACTTTAGTAGATGCGCCTGATGGTATTATACCTCTTAGATGTAAGAGGGTTTTTAAGAGAAAAACTGACATGGATGGCAATGTACATACGTACAAAGTGAGGTTAGTGGCTAAAGGTTACAAACAAAAATAAGGGATTAATTTTGATGAAACCTTTTCACCAGTAGCTATGCTAAAATCCATCAAGATCATGTTAGCTATAGTAGCATATCATGATCATGAAATATGGCAGATGGATGTTAAAACAACATTTCTCAATAGGAATTTGCAGGAAGATGTGTATATGACACAACCTGAAGGTTTTGAATTTAATAGAAATCCTAATCAAATATGCATATTAAAAAGGTCCATTTATGGACTTAAATAAGCATTACGGAGTTGGAACATTCGTTTTAATGAGAAAATCAAAGAGTTTGATTTTATAAAATATTGATGAACCATGTGCCTATATGAAGGTTAGTGGGAGTGCAATCATTTTCTTAGTGTTATATGTTGATGACATATTGCTAATTGAAAACGACATATTTATGCTTCAGTCCATAAAGATTTAGTTATCCAAGAACTTTTCTATGAAGGATATGGGAGAATCAGTCTATATTATGGGAATAAAGATCTATAGGGATAGATCAAAGATGTTGCTTGGATTGTCCCAGTCCACTTACATAACATAGATAAAGTGCTAAAGAGGTTTAGCATGGAGAATTCTAAGAGGGATTCTTACCTATGTCGCATGGGATTTCTCTCTTACAGAGTATGTGTCCAAAGACATAAGAGAATAGTGAAAAAATGGATTGTATTCCATATGCTTCGGCAATTAGATCAATCATGTGTGCGATGCTATGTACTAGACCATATATCTCTTATGCTTACGAGCAAGTTTCAAGCCAATCTAGGTGACAGTCACTGGATGGCTTTGAAAAATATTTTAAAGTACTTGAGAAAAACTTAAGATGTTTTCTTAGTCTATGGAGAAGCTGAACTGAGAGTTCAAGGATATTCAGATACTATTTTTCAGTCAGATCCCGATGATAGTATATCACAGTCAAGGTACATCTTCATTATAAATAGTGGTGCAGTAAGTTGGAAGAGTTCCAAACAACCAACTATTGCAGATTCAACGACCGAGACAGAGTACATTTCAGTGTCAAAGGCGGAAAAGGAAGCAGTTCTGATCAAGAAGTTCATCATTAAACTTGAAGTGATTTATAGCATTGTTAAGCCTATAGTATTATACTGTGACAATAACGATGCTACTGCACAAGCAAAAGAACCAAAGTCTTATCAACGGTTAAAATATGTACTCAAAAAGTTTCGTTTGATCAGGGAGATAGTGGAGTGGAAAGACATATTATTAGGGTGAGTTTCCACTGAAGAGAATCTTGCAGATTCTCTCACTAAGCTATTGTCTCAAAAGAGACATGATCGACATATAAATGAATATGGTATTAGATACATAGGTGATTGACTTTAGTACAAGTAGGGGATTGTTAGTTTATACCCTTGTAACCAATTAATTGGATGCAATTTGATGTATGACATTATTATTTAATTAATGAAAAGGTTTTCTTTATCTTCATGTATTAATTTAATTACATTTGATGTTTTAATAATAAAGGTAAAATGTAGCACCACACTTTTATAGTGCATATCCCGGAACATACCGATGGTATTCGAGAATACACTCTACAAGGGTGATGCACTAGGAGGGTAAGTCAGACTCAATACAAATTTTTCTCTCACATCACACTCATCAAATACGTTTGAACAAATTGAAAATCAATCACGGCCCATATCATTTTTACACACATCAAGTCCAAATCGATTCTCAAATTGATCATTTCATTCATCAAAACACTTTCAGTCATAATGTCATTACACTTTACAATTCACATAAACATTATACAATATTTGTATAATACATTTTAAATTACAAAAGAGACGGTAGACATATGCAGGTGTCAACTGATCCCGACCTCTAGCTCTTATTCTAGCAGCTATATTCCAGTTTATCTAACAATGTATCTCCTCTGAGCCTGAAAAATATGTTGCAAACTTTTGGGTGCGTTTTACGAATTCAATGAGCGGACCATCCTCGATGGTTCACTCATATCACATAACACATATAGTTCATGCTTCAAATTCACATGCATTTCATCTCAGCATATAATGCACATCATTTCACAAATAATCATATAGCATCACATAATACTTTGATCACTTATTTCATAGTTAACATTCAGAGCAGTCAAACAGTTTATTTCGATCATTTAAAACATACATATCAATTATATATGCAATGCGCATGAGACTCACTTCCAATTGTTATTGTTGTGATCGAGTGCCTGTAACTATCCCTTATCCGTTGGGGATACAGGGCTTATTATACATAGTGAGCCAGAGGCTCTTATCACATTTTGAGCTTCAAGCTCTTTTTTACTTTTTGAGCTTTAAGCTCTTTTTCGGTGGCTACTCTATTCACAACAGCCTTTATCTTTTCATGCATTCATGTAAGGAAATGCATCATGTTCATATATATCCAATCAATCGTTTGATTTCAATTTCACATTCACATTCATATTTATCATCAGACCTGGGTCCGACATTCAACAATAATGTTGAGAATCTCACATTCACATCTATATTTTCATCGGATTGATGTCCGATATTCAACAGTAATGTTGAGTATCAATTATTCAGTTAAATTCACATACAATGAGCACTTCCAATATATTATTCATGCATTAAAAGCCTTGGACATTCAATGTCCGGAATCAACACATTTACATCACCTAATAATTTAATACAGAAATTAAAACAAACAATATATTAAAAGGAGACCATCTAGGTTGACCCACAGTTGCTCCAAATTAGCATTAGCTTCCATGATCTGGAAACGTCTGGAAGCTAACTTTCAACTCTATGTATTAACATCATGCAATGCACACATTACACACACATTCTAATTGCATAATCACATAAACTTTCAATTATACACATATGCATATGTGTAATGTATAATGCATGCTCATATTGACTATTTCAGGTATCTTTTCTTAATTCACATTTCATAACATTCATACTTCATAACTCATAGATGCCTAATTTGAACTTAGGTTTACACCTCAATTATACAAGATTATTATAAGTTCATCACTCAATCATTCGCTAAAGTTATTCTGGCATCATAAGATCCAATAATATCCAATTTCTCATTCATCTTTACTTAATACTCATCATTCATCTCCTTTGAATCTCATTAGCATTCATAAGATCACTTTCATTCAATTCACATTGTCATTCTCAAAATTTCATCGAATCTATGTCTATTAGGCAGACCTTATGTCTGTAGGGCGGACATATACCTATATATACTGTCTTTCGGAGCAATTTCAGTCCAAATGGCCAGTAAATGTCCGTTAGGTGGACTTCATGTCTACTGGGCGGACATTCTCAGGTTTTCCAGCTTTCCAGCACCGCTTATGTCCGTTTGGAGGGACATCATGTCTACTGGGTAGACATTCTCAAGTTTTCTAGCTTTCCAGCGTCGCTTATGTCCGTTTGGAGGGACATCATGTCTGCTGGGTGGACATTCAATAGACACTTATAGAAATGTGAAATTTTGAGCTTATAAACGGAAAAATCTCTCCTCTGAGTCTTCACAAAAGTTGTAAAAATCGGAGTCCTCTTCGAAAACATACTTAAATGACCTTAATCTGACATCCATTATGAAAGTTATGCCTCTTTCTCCAAAATTTATCCATTTACTTAATCCTATTAATCTCAATCTATTTCCAAAATTATAACCTCAATTATCATCCTAAGCAATCACACATTTAATCACTTATTCAAGCATCATACTAGGTTCATTTCAAGCTTTATTCAAGCCTAAATGTGTCATAGGAAAGTATCTTATCAATTTTTGTCTCAAACATCAAATAAAAGAAACATATTTCATGTAAAAATCATTCCCATTTTCCAGCTTCTCCAACTCTATTTTCAGGTCAGTTTTGCATGGCCATTTTTACATAGAAACTAAGGTTTTTAGGCGATATGTTCTTCTGAAACAATGTTCCCTATGTCTTAAGTTTTTAATGAACTAAATTTTATGCAATTTGGTTCATTATACTTCGATTTATACCTAAAATACTACAGATTGTTTTCATATCATGAAAGCACATAGTACTCATATTCGAGCCAAATTTTGAAACCCTTAAGGGCAGAATTCAAATTCAATTCCTTCATAAAAATTGTAGAAATACCCTAGTTTAATCTAAATTAATAATCATCCCATTTGGATATCTACATATCAAGATATAGCCAAAACACAGATGCATGTTCAATGGAAACACTACAGCTAACATATACTAGTCATTCTCTTCCAATTTTCCAGATTTTTAACTCTTTCATAACACATCAAACAAGTCTTCTCCATAGTTCATCATTTAGAATTCATAACTTCATCATTCTCACCTCATTTCTAACTTAAAATCATCTATACTAACATTCATAAACTATTATTGATCATTTATACAAAAACAGAACATAAATCCATACATGTCTTCAACAACGTTTTAGCACACTTTATTAACATTAACACCATCAATCTATCTCTAAACTATCACCATAAATGTTTCTATTAAATCAAGACATGAAGAACAAGATCTTACTTACTTGTTTAGCTCTAAGCTTCTTTAATCACCGTGAAACCCTAGCTCATCCATGATACACGACCATCAACATTTTAGGTGGAATAGAGTGGATCTTTTAGTGAAAAAATGAAGAAATAATAAGGACCGTGAAGCATAAAGTGAAAGATGGTAGTGAGCTTCACTATAGGGAGAGTTGAAGGTGTCATGGAAATGAAGGAGAAGAGAGAAGAAAATCATGAAGAAGAGGAGGAGAAGAAAAAATGCATTAACCAAATGAAAGACAAAAATTGGTCTTTCAATGAAAACATCGTGAGTAAGGTGTGTGGCATGGCAAGTGACACTTATCATTTGCCATATGTCACCACCTTGTGGTTGCCAATGGGCCCTCTTTAATAACCAGTTCATTTATCTCCAATTTTTAATCCAATTGTCTCCCACTTTTCAATGACACTTGTCACAAAATCTTAATGTCACTTATCAATACTTTCTACTGACATTTGACATTTATTTCTACTACCATTTATTAATTGTCTTGTCACTTGACATTTTTTCTAGTCCAAAATTACCTAAAATTTTAGAAATTTCCTAAATTTCACTAAAAATTCTAAATCAATAATTATTATCAGCAAATCGATTTTCAATACATATAATCCACAATTTTCATTTTAATCACATTTATAAATCAATTTTACCTAGAAAATGTCAATGAATGCATGTACAATCATTTTAATGTGTGCAACAATTAATATTTAAATGTTTGTGTATGCTATATTATGCATAAGCATGAAATGCACTTTCTAATCTCTCATTACTATTTCTCATTTACAGAAATTTGGGGTTCTAACCCTTTGTATGAAAACGGGATGTTACAACTCTCCCCTTTAATAAGTTTCGTCCTTAAAATTCTTATCTAATTGATTAAAAAGGCAGGGGTATTATTTTCTCATATGCTCCTCCGTTTCCCATTTAACTTCATCACTCGAATAATTTCTTCTAATTGACTATAATCAATGGAATCACTCATTCTTTCAATTACTTATTCAGATATCCTTCTCTCTTAACTGATTCCTCAATATATCTCATATTACTCACAAATTTCACTTCCTATGCTGATAATACATCTATCGGATCATATTAATATCTCCTAAACATAATCATGTAACACAATATGGATATGATAAATCTTTGTTAGTAAGACTATCTTAAGTCAATGGTCCTATGCTCTCAATAACTTCATATGGACTAATACAATTCGGGCTTAGTTACCCTTTTTAATGAACTTTAGCACATCTTGTACCACTTTTATCTATTTCTCTATATTCCATATCTTTGGTGTTGATCCACCTAACTCATTTATCTTTCTTAAATCACTTAATTTCTAATACAGTTCAATTTCACTTATCAACAACATCTCGAATAAATTATGGCCCTCTCCATCTCAACATAAAGGTGGACAACTCATTCTGTAGTATAACAACTTATACGATGTCCTATCGATACCACTATGATAATGATTTTCATAATCGAATTCAATCAAAATTGTGTATTGATCTCATGTTCCTAGGAACTCCCAAAACATAAGTTCTAAGTATATCTCCAACATTTAAGACTGTTGGTAATTCAAACATTCAGTTACTTGATTCTACATTTTTAGCTGCTAAATGTTGTTTCGGCGTATTCCTACTAAGATGTATAGCATAAGTTGTTATTTGTGCTTTCTCTAATAATCTCTTTGCTTAAGCATCTTTGTCGAGTACACATACTTTTTACATAATCATAAAATATCAATTTTCCAATTCAACTCAAAATTCGAATTGATTTCCAATTCCTCAACAAGATTCACAAATTTTAAATCCTCACTTATGGCTTTTCTAATCCTTTCATATAAAACTAATCTTAAATTCAATATAACTAATATTACTTCATTTGGCCCCAAATTCAACTCAACATTCTATGTTCTTTATTGCACTAGTTTTAGTAACCTCAATATCTGAATTTGTGCTATATTGCTATCAGATTTTTTGTTCAATGCATCAGATTATATCCTAATCTTTGGTGTGAAACATCATTATATACTACGAGATCTCCAAATCCAGATGATATAATTACATTGGTGCTTTTAATTCCTCAAAATTCTTTTAACATTCATTAGTCCATTTAAATAACATATTTTTCCTCAGAAGTCTTGTGAAAGGGCCAGATCAGTAGAAACCCTTCGACAACTGATAGGTGTGCATTAGGATATGTTTTTATAGGTAATTGGCATATGTTTTCTAGCATAATTATTGATTATTGTTCTAGTTTAGGATTCATTTTATATGTTTTCGTTAAGTTTGATATTCGTTGTTGTTCTTCTATGTTTGATGTTAATTGAGGGCAAGAATTGACTATTTTTATGTAGGAAGAAGGAAGCAACAACTTGGAGGGTGAACTAAAGATCAAAGAGGAGAAGAAATGAGGAATGCATCTGTGAAAAATTCCCACGTTCGTGGGAATCATGCAAATTTCCACAGACGTGAGAATTATAGATGAAATAAGGAGTGCGTTTATGACAAATTCCCATGCTCGTGAGAATCATACCAATTTCCACGAGCGTGGGAATTACAATCCGAGGCAATCTACAAGGTTTCATTAAACTTAAACACCATCCTTGAGTGAAGAACATATGGTTGGAGCATTGAGGATGGATTGAAGATAGGGATCATCGTCAAGATTGGGTCAAATAGCACATCAACACCAAAATTCCAGATTTTGGCAAAGAAGAGAAGGAGTCTTTCTATTCAATTTTCTGTCATTTTAATCTCTTCTATTCTTTGTAAAAATGGATTATTTGAATGTTGATGATGTTATGGAGACCATGTTAGGCTGATTTTATTTTAGGGATTGCTTTTGGAACTATTATGTTAAACTCTTATTTTATTGAATTGAACGCAATTATCTTTGTTAATTTTTGTTTTTAACTGTTATCTTGTAACAAATCGAGAGAGTGAGTGAGATAAAATTCGTGTAGGATTATACAACGAGAGTTGGCGACCTATAGACTAGCAATCATCAAGTTAATTGAATAGTTAGAAGAGAGATCTTGACTAGTCAATTGATCACCCATAGGATAGTTTAATAACTAATTGAATCGGTAGAGTCATTAGGTAGGTTGAGAGATCGTCTAATTGATTCCCGTTAATTCAATTATGGATAAATAGTTACACCTTGAGATAGGGTAATTAGTACATTCGAAAATCTAGGGTGAGACATAATTCAATCGATAAAATAGGAGGGAGACAATATAGGGAAAAAAAGTTATCTCTAATATTTAGATTCTTGAATTCAGATTTTCTGCAATTTCGGTATTGTCTATTATTTACATTAATCTTTTAATTTTAATTTAACTTTTTAAGTTATTTGCATTTCACAATTTAGTTTCTTAAACAAAGTTGTGTCTACATTAAGCAGTGTCTAGGCATCAATTCGTGTGGGATCGATATCCACTCTTTTTACTACAAATCACAACCCGTTAACTTGCAATTTTTGAGCGTAAAACAAGTAGATAGGTTTTACCATCAATAACAACCTCTTGTAATATCCAATATCCGACTAATTCTAGAAAACTTCGGATCTCACATCTATTCCTTGGAGTTTCTTACTTTATCATTGCCTTCACTTCCCTTTTTGAGTCTACCTATATGCCTTGTCCAGATACTGTATAACTCAAAATGTCATCTATGATCATGGTCACCAATTTATCCAAGTAAGGTTGAAACACTTTGTTCATTAATGCCATCTATACTGTCGGGAATTTGTCACCCCAAATAGGTATGACTATTAACTCGAAGCGCCTACAACTATTTCTCGAAATTCTTAAATATCTAATTCCTCAAATGGGATAATGATGTCTCTTTTCTTTTTCAAATTGGCTTCTTTTCTCGAATGATTTTCTCCATTCATTCAATTTCTTCTGATTTCTCATCGACTTATTCTAATATATGTCCATTTGTACTAGTTTCTCCACACATTTCAATTTATTCACAAGCCTCAATTTTTTGAACATACTCGTCAAATCTAACTTGTACCTTCCGAATATACGAATATAGAGCACATTGTGGACCTAAGTTCCTTTGGAAATAACAATAATATCATCCCAATTTCATGAACCTATTAATGTAAATGGGTTTCCTTTCATCAACAAGATACAAGTACTCTCTATAGGTAGTATTTTTAGCTTCTTATGCCCGGGTCTTAATTAGAAATGGGTCTCTAATATTCAGTTCTAATTCATTCGATATTCATTCATTCTTAGAAGTAAACCATCCGATCTACTAGACCAAATTCAGTGAAATTCTTCTTCGAAAGAAGATTTCTTGTTACTATCATCTATATTGTTCACCTAATCCTTATCAATCAACTGTTTTCATCATTGCTTATCAGCCATATTACCTCAATAAGACCAATTTCTACCATTTCTTACAAGATCATAATGTTTTATTTACCAAAACTCAATGAAGTAGTAAACATGATTATTGTCACATATGCTTAGGTATATATCATCAAGGTCATCCCATCCTATCCAGAGATTTATTTCCGAGAAATCACCAATTAATAACTTACGCTAATGATACTTTGATCTCAATAGATCCTAGATAACATTTCTCTCTTTATTCCTTCCCACAATCATGGTGGACCTTCCCAAGATTGTGACAGAAACTCGTGGAATTGGCTACAATCGTGGGGACTATGCCACGATCGTGCCTTGCTTCTTTTTCCTTCCTTTTTCCTCGAGTCCATCACATATAGTAACATCATTTACACTCTCAATTTATCCCTAATTGATCAGTATAAACACTTTCATGCGCTACTCTGATTCATCTTAAAATTTTAACTATGAGGATTAAAACATTTGATAAGTTATGGATCACTTCCTATTTCATATCTAAGTATATGATACATAGGTACTTAATACTATCACTTGTCAAGGTGATCATATTATCAGATATATACTCACAATAACAATTCAACTTAACCTTTAGAACTTCTATATATAATGCACTCAATCATCTCATCTTCCAGTTATCCGTTATTACATCTTACATATATCGATTTGCAATCAATTCAAAATCATAGAAGCATAACCATCTTGAACTTTTGACCAAAAATTTACTAACATATTCTTATATTGAATCATAACTCTTATTACCTCAATCAATTAACCATCTAAATTCCAAGTTCATCTTCTCAATGTCATAGAAAATTTTGTTTTCTTTCAACCTTACTTATACACTTTAAATCTCATCATTTCTACTGGTATCTCTATTTTCCTCAATCAATCTATGACAATGTATTCATATCTATATCACATTCAAGGATATACCATTATAGTACAATATTGATGCCATATTCGATAATACAACCCCAAATACAAATGTAGTGAATCTTTATCTATCATATCAAACCATATACTATGTCTCATTTCTATATATCCACAAACTTTCATTTTCTTACTTTCTAACGGATCATCATCCTTCTCATTGCTTCTAATAGCTTATCTCTTAATGAATGCTCATGCGTATGACTCGTGTATATGCGACTCAGATTGGGGATCAGTTACCACTGTATACTATGATATGTCTAAAACATATATACCTTGACACATATTTCAAAAAACGCCCATATAAGACACTAAGCCTGGGCTCTAATACCAAATTGTAGCACCCCACTTTCATAGTACATATCTTCAAATATATTGATGGTATTCGAGAAGAGACTCTACAAGAGTGGTTCGTTAGGACGGTCAGTCAGACTCAATACAAATTTTTCTCTCACATCACACTCATCAAATACATTTAAACAAATTGAAAATCAATCACTGCCTATATCATTTATACACACATCGAGTCCAAATCGATTCTCAAATTGATCATTTCATTCATCAAAATACTTTCAGTCATAATGTCATTACACTTTACAATTCACATAAACATTATACAATATTTGCGGAATCCATTTTAAAATACAAAAGAGACGGTAGACATATACAGGTATCAACCGATCCTGACCTCTATCTCTTATTCAATTTCAGCGGCTATATTCCAGTTTGTCTAACTGGGTATCTCCTCTGAGCTTGAAAAATATGTTGCAAATTTTGGGGTGAGTTTTGTGAACTCAGTGAGCGAACCATCCTCGATGGCTCACTCATATCACATAACACATACAATTCATGCTTCAAATTCACATGTACTTTATGTCAGCATATAATGCACATCGTTTCACCAATAATCATATAGCATTACAAAACATTTTGATAACTTATTTCATAGTTCACATTCAAAGCAATCAAACAGTTTATTTCTATCATTTAAAACATACATATCAATTATATATGCAATGTGCATGAAACTCACTCCTAATTTTTATTGTTGTGACTAAGTGCTTGTAACTGTCTCGTATCCATTGTGGATACTGGGCTCAATAATAACTGTCCCTTATCTGTTTTGGATACAAGGCTCATTATACATAGTGGGCTAGAGGCTCTTTATACATAGTGAGCCAGAGGCTCTTACCACATTCTGAGCTTTAAGCTCTTTTTCACTTTTTGAGCTTTAAGCTCTTTTTTGGTGGCTACTCTAGTCACAACAGCCTTTATCTTCTCATGCACTCATGTAATGAAATGCATCACATTCATATATATTTAATAAATCGTTTGATTTCAATTTCACATTCACATTCATATTTATCATTAGACCTAGGTCCGACATTCAACAGTAATGTTGAGAATCTCACATTCACATTTATATTTTTCATTAGATCGATGTCCGACATTCAACAGTAATGTTGAGTATCAATTATTCAGTCAAATTCACATACAATGAGCACTTCCAATATATTATTCATGCATCAAATGCCTCAGACATTCAATATCTGAAATCAACACATTCACATCACACAATAATTCAATACAGAAATTAAAACAAATGATTTATTAAGAGGAGATCATCTAGGTTAACTCACAGTACGCTCCAGATTAGCATTAGCTTCCATGATTTGGAAACGTTTGGATGCTGACTTTCAACCTTGTGTATTAACATCATGCAATACACACATTGCACACACATTACTAATTGCACAATCACATAAACTTTCAATTGTACACATATGCATATGTGTAATGTATAATGCATGCTCATATTGACTATTCCGGGTATATTTTCTTAATTCACACCTCATAATCATTCATACTTCATAACTCGTATATGCTTAATTTGAACTTAGGTTTACACCTCAATTATACAAGATTATTATAAGTTCATCACTTGATCATTCACTAAAGTTATTCTAGCATTATAAGATCACATAATATCCAATTTCTCGTTCATCTTTACTTAATACTCATCAGTCATCTCCTTTGAATCTTAATAGCATTCATAAGATAACTTTTATTCAATTCACATTGTCATTCTCACAATTTCTTCGGATCTATGTCTGTTAGGCAGACCTTATGTCCATAGGGTGGATATATACCTTTGTATACTGTCTTTTGGAGCAATTTCGGTCCAAATAGCCAGTAAATGTCCTTAGATGGACTTCATGTTTGCTGGGTGGACATCCTCAGGTTTTTCAACTTTCTAGAGTTGTTTATGTTCTTTTGGAGGGACATCATGTCTGCTGGGCGGATATTCACTGGACACTTACTGAAATGTGAAATTTTGACTTTATAGACAGCAAAATCTCTCCTTGGAGTCTTCACAGAAGTTGTAGAAATTAGAGTCCTCTTCGAATGCATACTTAAATGACCTTAACCTGACATCCACATAGAAAGTTATGCCTCTTTCCCCAAAATCTATCTGGTTCAGCCGGATTCTGACGAGGCTGCACGTTGCCGTTTGGATCCATGGAATCAACTATTGAACACAAGAATTCTG
>JAOQML010140838.1:0-15614 GCA_027568935.1 Erythroxylum urbanii | reverse complement strand
ATAACATATAATACATACACATATCAAATTTTGCACAATTATGAATTCATTTATGCACATTCATGTATACTGAATACATATAATGCATATTCATGACAATTTCAGGTTCCTTAACATCATTCATATATAATACACAATTAATCAATTCAGATTTGTCTAAACATACTTTTGGGTCCAATTTGCATGATTATTATCATCAAGAATTGAAGTAATTTAATAACACTTTCTTCTAGAAACTTGTTTCTCCATGTCTTAAGTTTCCAATGACATAAAGATGATCCAATTTGATTCAGTATTCTATGAGTTATGCTTAACAACCAAAGACTGTGTACATTTGAAATTTTAGATAGAGCATGATCATGCAGTCAAGTTGTACAATTCATATCTCTCAATTCCAATATCTAAAAATTACAAACTCTATACCAATTTAAATCTAAGAGAATAATCTACAACTTTGGATACATTAGTCTAATTCGGCCTACATCAATAGATTTTATTCAATAACCATAGGACATGATTTCTGTCTCGGGTAGTTCTACAGCCTCAGTCAAGACTCAATTTTAAGCCAGATTTTGAAATGCTTAGAGACAGAATTAAAAGTCGACTTCTTCAAAAAAGTTGTAACCAATTGCCTCTAATTTAATTTGAATCAATAATAAACTCATTTAGAAATCTAGAGATCAAAATAGAGCCAAAATACTGAAGCATGATAAGTGAAATCATTCTAGTTAACACTATTCTAGCACACTCATATTTTCATCTTAAATTTACCACTCAATCTTTTCGGAATGGATTCAGATGTTTATAAGTTTTGGTGGAGATGAAGAAAAATGTGTTATGAGTATATTGGTTCAAGTCTCATGTCATTTGGACGTCAGAAGCAGAAGTTATAACAAAAAGAACAAATGATGATCAGAGAAAACACTACAGTTAACATATTCCAGCAATTCTTCTTTACCAATATCGCATGCATTTCAGTCCAATTCAAACATCATTCTCAAACCATTTTAATATGGCTTAGAGCTCATATTGTTACTTACATATTTAACTCTAATTATAGCTCAAAAATCAAGCCAATCTAGTACTTCAAATATGCAGAATCATCACAAATTCAAGATGGAATTAAATGACTTTCAGCTATGATGAAACAACAACAATCAGCTGGTTCTTTAGCTATTTTGTGAAGGGTATTTAGTGTGGTAATTTAGCATAGCTTGAAGAAAAACATAAGAGTAGAGATAGAAGCAAGTTTCGGTGGTGAGAGATGAGAAGAGATAGAGAATGAGCTAGGTTGAAACAACACGTTAGAAATGTTACACCTAAGGTGCTAGATGTCACCATATTATATGTCCTAAAGCATGTAAGCCACTTATCCCTCGCCTAATTACTCATCCCAAATGTCACTCTTTAGCTATGAAATTTTTCACTAATTCATTAGTCCATGTGTCACACTATAATTGGTCCATATTTCAACAATTTTCTTAGTTCAAAAATACTCCAAATTTCCAAAATTTTCGATATATCACCAAAATTGCTAAATCACTTATAATACTCACCAATTTAATTTCCAAGATAATAAAATCCACAATTTATATTTATAGATCAATTTTACCCGAAAATGTCAATGAATGCTTATATAATCATTTTAATGTGCAAAATCAATATTCTCATGTATGTGTATGCCACATAATGCAGAAGCATAAATTATGCTTCCTAATTTCTCATTAACCTCTTATAAACACTATTTTAACCTTATCATAAGTAGTAAGATGTTACAACTCTCCCCTCCTAAAAGAAATTTCATCCTTGGATTTCTTACCTAATGGTTCGAATAGGCGGAGATATTGTTTCCTCATGTGATCCTCTGTTTCCCAAGTTGCTTCCTCAGTCGAGTGATTTGTCTAAAGGACTTTCACTAATGGAATTACTCTGTTTCTTAGCTGCTTTGTCTTCTAACCCACTATCTTTATTAGCTCTTCTACATAACTAAGATTGCTATCAATCTCAATGTCTTGAGTCGGTAACATATGTGTTGGATCAGATCTATATCTTTGTAACATGCTCATATGAATTACATTATACAACTGAGACATTTCAGTAGGCAAAGCTAACTTGTATGCCAAAGGTCTTATTCTCTCAAGAATTTCATAAGGTCCAATGTACCTAGGGCTCAACTTGCCCTTTTTACAAACCTCAGCACTCCTCGCCAAGGCAACACTCTTAAAAACACTCTATCTCCCACATTGTATTCCATATCTCTTTTAAGTTGATCTACATAGCTCTTATGTCTATCCTGAGCCACTTTTATTCGACTTTTAATCAGTTTCACCTTATCCACAGTGTCTTGTATCATTTTCAGACCTTCAATCATTCCCAAACCCTCTTCATCCAAATACAGAGGCGATCGACACTTCCTACTATACAATGCCTCATATGGTGCCATCCCGATATTACTGTGATAATGATTGTTATATGTGAACTCAATCAATGCTATGTATTGATCCCATACTCCTTAAAAGTCCAATACACATGCTCTGAGCATATCCTCAATAGTTTGGATTGTTCTCTCACTCTGTCCTTCTATTTGAGGATGAAATGATGTACTGAACTTCAACCTTGTACCCATAACTGACTACAAACTCTTCTAAAATCTTGATGTGAATCTGGGATCCCTGTCAATAAAATGGACACTGGTGAATCTGAATTCACTTTAACTTTCTCAATAAGTTTCACTATGTTAGGGTCCTTGGTTTGAATTCTTTTAATTCTTTCATGCAATATTGGTCTCAAATTCAATGTGGATATCAATGCTTCATTATGCTCAAGATTCAACTCTACACTCAAGGCTCTCAACCAAATCAGACTTGGTAACCTCGATATCTTAATTTGAGCTACATTGGTATTCAACTTTCTGCTTAAAGCATCAGCCACCATATTGGCCTTTCCCGAATGATATTCAATTGTACAGTCGTAATCTTTCAATAACTCTACTCATCTCCTCTGTCTCATGTTTATTTCCTTCTTACTTAACAAATATCTCAAACTCTTATAATCAGTATATATCTGGAATGTCTCTCCATATAAATAATGTCTTCATATCTTTAGAGAAAAAACAACTGCAGCTAGCTCTAAATCATGTACTAGATATTTAATGTCATGAGATCTTAGTTGTCTCGATGCATAGTCTATCACCTTGCCATTCTGCATTAATACACATCCCAATCCTTGATGCAAAGCATCACTGTATACTACATATCCACCAATTCCTGATGGTATAGCTAACATCAGTGTAGTAGTCAATCGATATTTCAACTCCTCAAAACTCTTTTGACAGTCATCACTCCATCTAATTGCTACATTTGTCCTCTGAAGTTTTTTCGAAGGGGTTGAGATCAACGAGAACCCCTTGACAAACCTTCAATAATATCCAGCTAATCCTAGGAAGCTTCAAATTTATGATACATTCCTCGGAGCTTCCCAATTCATCACTACTTCTATCTTCTTTGGATCCATTTGTATGCCTTGTCCAGATACTATATGACCCAAAATTACTACTTGATCTAGCCATAATTTATACTTACTGAATTTGACATACAGTTATTTCTCTCTCATAATTTGTAAAATCACTCTCAGATGCTCATCATGTTCTTCTCTGCTATTTGAATACACATGTATGTCATCAATGAACACAATTACAAATCTATCCAAATAGGACTGAAACATCTTATTCATCAAGGTCATAAATGCAGCTGGGGCATTAGTTAACCCGAACAGCATTACTAAAAACTTGAAATGCCCATACCTGCTCCTAAATGCACTATTCGGTACATCAGCCTCTGCTATCTTTAATTGATAGTACCCAGATCTCAAATCTAACTTGGTAAATATTTGAGCTCCCTACAATTGATCAAATAAATCATCAATTCTAGACAACAGGTACTTGTTCTTCACTATTACCTGATTTAGTTGCTTGTAATCAATGCATAGCCTTAAAATGCCATCTTTCTTCTTCACAAATAAAACTGGAGCTCCCTAACTGTAATATAATCAAGTCTGCTTCCAATTCTGCCTGATCAACTCTAATCAAACATCTCTTGTAGATTTCTCCAATTACTGTGGTATTACCTATCATTGTACTCACCTCTAATCCCCATCTCAATAACTCTTTATCACAATGTAACTTAAATGCCAAATGTAGTGCAATAAATGAATGCGTAGATCTAGGATCTAGCAATGCAAATGCTTCATGATCAAAGATAAGCAATGCACCTGCAACTAAATGTA
The DNA here is from genome assembly GCA_027568935.1 of Erythroxylum urbanii. Taxonomy (NCBI): domain Eukaryota; kingdom Viridiplantae; phylum Streptophyta; class Magnoliopsida; order Malpighiales; family Erythroxylaceae; genus Erythroxylum; species Erythroxylum urbanii. Next base: position 11,330 of record JAOQML010140838.1, on the reverse strand, counting down.
AGAGTCCCGAGCCTCCTGTCTGGTTATAGCATATACTCGAGCTTGAGACTAGGGTCTGTTACTTCGGACCTCAGTCCTGATAGAAGGACATCCAAAACTCACTCTGCCTCTGCTTAAGCCTCTATGTCCAACCCCACTAGCTCGATTCTGCTGAACAATAGTCTCACTCACTGATCCCTCTCTCTTACCAGACTGGGCTCCAATTGTAGCAGGACAATCTTTAACCTGATGATCAAAAGAGCCACATCTAAGGCAAGCTCCACGTAATCTCCAGCACTCACCACTGTGTTTCTTCCCATAGTGCTCATAATTAGGTATCTGACCTGACATTACACCTCTTCCCCTGCCAGATGGTACAAAACTACCGCTTTATCTAAACCCTAACTGTTTTGATCCAACCAGTGGTCAAAATGGTCTATTCTGGCACTTACTGAACTTTTTGCTAGAACCGCCCTAAAATTCACTGGGCCTCTTTTGTCTAGATTTTGATCTCTGCTCATACTGATTTTCCCTTAATAATTGCTCTATTCAGATCGAGGCTACTCTAAGCTCAGTGAAACTGCTCAAATTAGTAAGAGCTAGCCTTGTCTGAATCTCTATGTTCAACCCATTTTTAAATCTCCTACACTTGTCTTCTTCTGTAGGAGTCAAGGTAGTAGTATAACCCATCAATTCATTAAACTGAATCCCATATTCTACCACTGACATCCTACCCTACTTTAAATCCATAAACTCCTTAATTTTTTTATCCAAGTAAATTTTAGGCATATAATTTTCCTTAAAGGCCCTAAAAAAATCTCCCCAATTTAGATTGCAAGGTCTGGTGGTACTGCCTAGAACAGTCTTCCACCGTTGGTAAGCTGGGCCTTGCAGTAATGAGATCGCATAATCAAATCTTTCATTTGTCTCACAGTCCATCTGATGAAAAACTCTCTCTGTCCATTCCAGCCATCCCTCGGCCTTCACAGGGTCTGTACTTTCGTAGAAGTCCACAACCCCCTGCTTTCGTATCCTATCATACCTCCTCTCCCTTCTCTTTAATACTCTAGGCGACATTATCTCAGATTGAGGTACTGACGACTCTCTACTAGCTCTTTCTGATCCTAGGTCAGCTGAGGGTTCCATTTGATCGCCTACGTCTGATAACCTATAACACACAATAACTTCAATTATCATCTGAAGTTTTCATAACATTTTATGCCTAACATTACTACATATCCCTATGGATGCCAACCATGCTCTAATACCAAAATGTAACACCCCACTACCATAAATTACATACTAGAACACCCAATGGACATTCCAGTATATAATCTATAATAATGACATGTTAGAGCAAAAATATAACCACCTTAATCATAGCATCAACTATTATACATAAAAGTTACCAAATTTTAAAATCAAACTGCATTCTTCATTTCATTTCATAAAAACCAAATTGACATTGTAGCTTTACAAAACCATCCAAATATATACAATGTCAAACCCATACATAACACACTGCTTGAAAGAGAATTTGTACAAAAAATACTAACTAGTCCTTCAGTCTCAACTGATCAACCTTTGAGCCATTTCTTGATAAAAGTACAAGAATTAGTCTTCTAGAGTCTATCTGTCTCTAATGTCCTCCCTCCGACCTGAAATATCAACGTTGCAATTTTGGTGAGTTTTAAGAACTCAATGATGTAACCATCCTCGATGGTTCAACCAATTCATGCCACATATCAAATCATACAAGCACATAATTCACAATTTTCCATTTAACAAATTGCATCACATATCATATATTTCACATATCCCAATCTCATTTAACGACATAACCACTTTCCAATTCAATCAGTCAATCACATTTAATAAATGTATATCAAATGTTCATGTGACCTACTTTTAATTATTACGTTATTGTGACTGAGTGCCTAAACTGTCCCGTATCTATTATGGATACTAGGCTCATTGATACTGTCCCTTACCTGTTGCGGATACATGGCTTATCGTACATATCGATCCTTTAGCTCTATACCATATTTCAGAGCTTTAAGCTCATATTCTATGGCTACTAATATCAAAACTATCTTTATCTGATCAAGCATTCCTGTATGAAATGCATCATAATAATATTCAATCATTCATTATTTCAATCATTCCCATTCTCAATCTCATTCCCATTCTAACACATTTACAGTCTCATTCCTATTTATCATATTCAATCAATCATTCACAATTTAAATCAAGATTATCATCCGACCTTAGTTCGGCTTTTAACAAACATATTGCGTAAACATATAGTCAGTCTAAATTCACATTCAAGGAACACTTCCAATACAGTCCCGAATATATAACTCCTCAAACAATCAATTGTTCGGAATCAACATAATCAATTTCAAATTCGTAAGATAATTCAAATGTAATCTAACATAAAAAATTAATTTAGTGAGATCATCCAGGTTACTCACAAATCACTCCAAAAAGATATTGCCTTGAAGTTCCATCAATGTCTGGATAATGGCGCTCAATGTGCTCCTCTATAACATATAATACATACACATATCAATTTTTGCATAATTATGAATTCATTTATGTACATTCATGTATACTGAATACGTATAATGCATATTCATGGCAATTCCGGGTTCCTTAACATTATTCTTGTCACAAAACTCATTCATATATAATACATAATTAATCAATTCAGATTAAACTCATTCATAGATAATACACAATTAATCAATTCAGATTTGTCTAAACATACTTTTGGGTCCACTTTGCATGCTTATTATCATTAGGAAATTGAAGTAATTTGATAACACTTTCTTCTAGAAAATTGTTTCCCCGTGTTTTAATTTTCTAATGACACCAAGATCATCCAATTTGATTCAGTATTCTATGAGTTATGCTTAAAAACCACAAACTGTGTACAATTGGAATTTTGACTAGAGCATGATCATGCAGTCAAGTTGTACAATTCATATCTCTCAATTCCAATATCCAAAAATTACAAACTCTATACCAATTTAAAGCTAAGAGAATAATATATAACGTTGGTTAAGATACATTAGTCTAATTGGGCCTACATCAATACATTTTATTCAATAACCACAGGATATGATTTCTATCTCGGGTAGTTCTACAGCCTCAGTCAAGACTCAATTTCAAACTAGATTTTGAAATACTTAGAGACAGAATTAAAAGTCGACTTCTCCAAGAAAGTTGTAACCAATTGTCTCTAATTTAATTTGAATCAATAACAAACTCATTTAGAAATCTACAGATCAAAACAGAGCCAAAATACTGAAGCATGATAAGTAAAATAATTCCAGTTAACACTATTCCAACACGCTAATATTTTCATCCTAAATTTACCACTAAATATTTTAGGAATGGATTAATATGTTTATTATTTTTGGTAGATATGAATAAAAATGTGTTATGAGTCTATTGGTTCAAGTCTCATGTCATCTGGATGTCAGGATAAGAAGTTATAACAAAAAGAACAAAGGATGTTCAGAGAAAACACTATAGCTAACATATTCCAGCAATTCTTTTTCACCAACATCGCATGCATTTCAGTCCAATTCAAACATCATTCTCAAACCATTTTAATATGCCTTAAAGCTTAGATTGTTACTTACATATTTAACTCCAATTCTAGCTCAAAAATCAAGCCAATCTAGTATTCCAATCATATAGAATCATCACGCATTTAAGATGGAATTAAATGACTTTCAGCTATGATGAAACAACAACAATCGGCTGGTTCTTTAGCTATTTTATGAAGGGTATTTTGTGTGGTAATTTAGCATAGCTTGAAGAAAAACACAAGAGGGGCGATAGAAGCAAGTTTCGGTGGTGAGAGATGAGAAGAGAAGGAGAATTAGCTAGGTTGAAACAACACTTTAGAAATGTTACACCTAATGCGCTAGATGTCACAATATTATTTCACCATATGTCCTAAAGCATGTAAGCCACTTTTCCCTTTCACCTAATTACTAGGCCATTTGTCACTCAATCATTGCTGCCTCTTGTAGATTAATTACTCATCCCAAATGTCACTCTTTAGCTATGTCATTTGTCACTAATTTATTAGTCCACGTGTCACACTATAATTGGTCCATATTTCAACATTTTTCCTAGTTCAAAAATACTCCAAATTTAAAAAATTTCTGATATATCACCAAAATTGCTAAATCAATTTTAATACTCACCAATTTAATTTCCAAGACAATAAAATCCAGAATTCATATTTATAGATCAATTTTACCTGGAAAATGTCAATGAATGCATGTATAATCATTTTAATGTTCAAAATCAATATTCTCATGTATGTGTATGCCACATCATGCATAAGCATTGATTATGCTTCCTAATTTCTCATTAACCTCTTATAAACACTATTTTAACCTTATCATAAGTAACAGGATGTTATAAACCTTCCAAGCAATACTGAATCTAACCTAAAGGAACTAATCATTGTCATTACTCAGACCTGGGAAAAGAAACTCGAACATATTAAAAAACATGGAGACAATGGAGAAGGACAAGATAATATAGAATTCCTTACAAGTGAGCTCGTAATTAAGTTAATCGAGGAACCTTGACTTGAATTTTCATATCTTATTTTAGGTCAACAGAAGTCAATTTCATGTAAGGCAACGAGGAATTCTAAGGAGGTTGAATTAAACAATGTTAAGGACATAAAGAAACATCTACAAACGAAGCTCACACTAAGAGAATCGATCAAGAAGAAGGTTAAGAAGTGCATAGTGAAACAAAATCCTAATATAACATAGAGGAAAGAGGACCCAGGGGATTTTTACATTCCTTGCAGTATCAATGGAGTTAAAATAGACAGGCATTCATAAATTTGGGTGTGAGTATTAATATGATGCCCTATACCTTTAGTTAAAAATTGGGGTTAGAAGAGTTAAAAGTGACTACAATGCTAGTAAAGATGGTAGACAAAACATGTAAGGCCCCAACATATAACTTGTAAGTATTATAGCATATCTAGGGTGTATTAAGAAGTGAAAATAACGAATTAAGTGCCTCTAAGTATAGTAAGAGACAAAATGGTACTTAATGTAAAAGATATGGGTAAATGGATAATTTGTTCAATTTGGCATGGACATACATAGACGTAAAATATGTATGAAATTTTGATATGTTTGCGTGGATTATGAGCTTGATCTAAGCTGAATTGATAAAAGAATTATTCTATAAGCAAATGGGCTATTTTTCGGTTAAATTGGATGTATTTTTGTGTTGCTCTTAGTTGATTTAGGATGTGTACCTCACCGAATGGATAGGTTTCGCTTAGCAAACTTCTGTATCTTGGCCACATCTTGGCCTATAGACCTTCAAATTGGATAATTTTAATTATAGATTAAAATAGAAACATAATTCTATAAATTTGATGAAGGAACTAAAATTTGATTTTGCCTCTATGATTTTTTAATTTTGCCTTGAAGTTGAGTTATGACTGTTATCCCCATTTTTGAACAACCTATAGTGTTTTAGATATAACTCCCAGAATAATTAACCAAAGTGAATGAAATTTATTCCATTATAAAGTTAAGACATAGGGGAATAAATAAATTGATAAGAATATAGGCTAATGTGGGAATTAAAGGAAGAAAAAGGATCAATATGTAATTTTCCTAGAGTCAACTCATGGACCAATAAGAATAAAGCATGTGTGTCTAATAGAATTGTAACACATGGTCTAATAGAATTGTAACACATAGTCTAATAGCATTGCTACACATGGTCCAACAGAATTGGAACACGTGATCCAATGGGATTGTCACACATGGTTCAATAGGATAGTGACATATGGTCCAATAAGATTGAAACATGTGTCTAAGAGTAGAAAATTTATGAAAAGGCATATAGAGAGGGAAGATGGACGACACTTTCATGACTTAACTTTAGATTTTTCTTCTCTCCATTATACCTTCTTCATCCCATCATTTTTCACTTAGTCATTCAACCAAAACCAAAGAGGAAGGGAACGAAAGACAATAGATGACCTACTTTGTCAATTTTAAGGATTGAGACTTCACTTATTTAACTTATGCATTTATGTACATTTGAATATGTTAAAAAATTCATTTGGATATAGAATTGTTGCTGGGATGTTTCTTTGGTGTTATTTTAGTGTTACTTTGCCTGAACTTGGTTGTATATGACAAGAGAGTATTTCAGTCAATCATATTGTTTGAGTCATAACTCAGCATATAGACCTCTAAATTATGTGATTTCAATTCCATATGAAACCTATCATATAGAGATAAATATCTCTAGAAGGAACTCTAACTTCATTCTGGCTCTCTGACCTTGTAAGTTGAGATCGAAAAAGATGACCTGATATTGCCCCTATTTTGGAGTAGCTTGTGATATTTTTCCTATATCTCATTATTTAGAAGTCCAAATGGTCTGATTATTAGTGCTATAGAAACTATAGAAATAGAAGAAAAATGTCTAGAAGACCTAGAAATCCAATTCTAACTTTTTATTTATAAGTATTAAGGAACAAGTAGTGGCCTTGTTTTTGTTTCCGATTTCTATTGCATCTTATTTGAACCTTTATGAATGTGTATGAAAATTTTCAAACACCTAGAAATAAATAAAATAGGGCTTACCACATTTGAATTGGGAGACTAAGTATTAGAATATAAGATTGAGCATGTATTTACATGTACATAAATGATTTGCATGCATATTCACTACTCATATGTGTATAATATGATTATCCAAGTGTGATTTTGATACACTTAAAATGGTGGTGAATTATAACTTGCATTCATGAACACAAATACATATTTTATGAACTAAAATGCATATCATATGACTTGTAAATATATGAATTGAGAAATTGGCAAATGGTTAAAGGAAACTTTACAGTGCTTGCTCTATTACCTTGGTGGTGGATAGGTGGGCATACCTATAGGGTTATAGTGCAATTGCTATAGTTTGACACCACCAATGTCCACAATTTGATACCTTTAAGCATCCACAATTTGATACCTTCAGGTATCTATAGTTTGATATCTTTGGATATCTACAACACCCGCTACCACACCTACATAAAATGTGCAAGCTTAATATAAAATAGAAACTTAACAGTCATAAATAAGAAATATAATATGACCACATTCTCATATGCCATGGGCCAAGGGTCACAAGTTCTGATGCAAGCTCTAGTAGATAGGAGTGGATAGTATGACAAGCTTCACAAGTATGGAGCTGTAGACTTTAATGGTACTACAAATCCAGAAGAGGCAGAAGCATGGCTGAAGAGAACCGAGAGGGTCCTGCTTCAAATGAAGTGCTCTGATGAAAAGAAGCTGGGTTATACAGTTAGTTTATTGCAAGAAGATGCACTTCATTGGTAGGAATCAGTGCCCCACAGTCAGGTTATGCCTCCGGTGTTGTCATAGAGAGATTTTATGGAAGTGTTCAGGAAGAAGTACCTTTCCAGGGTTTATGTACAAGAGAAGGCCAGGGAGTTTCTGAATCTCACACAGAGGGAGATGAGTGTGAGTGAGTATGAACTGAAGTTCACTTAGCTTTCTAGATATGCGACTAACATTGTGGCAAATGAGGAAGACAAGTGTCGTAAGTTTGAGGGAGGTCTCCATCAGGGGATCAAGGAGAAAGTCTTGATCCATAATTTCTGTGACTACCAGCAGTTGGTAGATGCTGCACTCCAGGCTGAGAAGCTGAAGAATATCAAATATGAAGTGAACAGGAAAAGGAAGAGTAGGGAGCAATTTTCCAAAAAGGGGGTGAGTGCTCCAATTCCTGAGAGGGGTGTGAAGAGCTCCTGCACATAGAGAGAGGTGGGGAGTAGTGCCTCTTCTAAGAACAAGCAACCAAGGGTAATGTCAGTGCAAGCCTTAATAGTAGGAGGCAATAGTAAGGTCAAGAGGAGTAGGAACATGAACCCCCAATGTGAGCATTGTGGGAAGCTGCACAGGGTAGAGTGCTTCAAGTTATTAGGGGTATGCTTTCGTTGTTGAGAGAATGGACAGATGATTAGGGATTGTCCCCAAGTAACAAGGAATGAGGGGTCACGATTACAAGCCCTAAGGAGAGCTGAAACAGTAGGAAACAGACCAGTCACTAAGGTATGCAGTTCTGGAGCTGCAAGGAAGGCTATTCCTCTAGGAAGGCCAAGGGGTCTAGCACAAGCAAGGGTGTTTGCCATGACAAGGGAGGAAGTTGCAACCGCACCTAAAGTTGTCATGGGTATGGCTCAGTTACTTAATTTTGAAGTATATGTTTTAATTGATTCTGGCTCCACGCATTCATTTGTTTCTGCAAGTATGATGTTGCATACTGTGAATTCAGTGCCTTTGAATAGTCCTTTGCTTGTTAGTACACTTCTAGGGAGGAATGTGATAATCAGTAAAGTGTATAAGGGTTGTGAACTTTTCATTGATGGTGCTAGACTGGTAGTGGACCTCCTACCTCTAGAACTAAAGGGCTTAGATGTTATACTTAGAATGGATGTCATGGAGAAGTATTAGGCGAAGTTGGATTGTGGCCTTAAGGAAGTGGAATTTGATCTACGCAACAGAGAGAAGGTGATTTTCAGGGGGGACAGGAGAGTACCATCGCCAAGAATTATTTCTGCTTTACTAGCTGATAGGATGATAAAAAAAGGGTGTGAAGCCTTCTTAGCGCATGTTGTGGATGATGATGTGAATGAAGGGAGGTTAGAGGATTTTCCGATTGTAAGGGAATTTCCTGATGTGTTCCCAGAGGACTTACCTGGTTTGCCATCGATGAGAGAAATTGAGTTTACCATCGATTTGATTCCTGGAATCGCACCCATTTCTATACCACCATATAGAATGGCTCCAGCTGAGTTGAGAGAGCTTAAGAAACAATTGGAGGAACTATTAGAGAAGGGGTACATGGGGTCGAGTTCGTCACTATAGGGATCCCCGGTTCTGTTTGTTAAGAAAAAGCATGGAACATGGCGAATGTGTATTGATTACTGGAGACTCAACAAGGTAACCATTAAAAACAAGTACCCTCTGCCCCGAATAGACGATCTGTTTGACCAGCTACAGGAAGGAAGGGTCTTTTCCAAGATTGATCTTAGGTCAGGTTATCATCAGCTCAGAATTAAGGAGTCTAATGTAAGCAAGACAGCCATTAGGACTCGTTATAGACATTACGAGTTTTTAGTCATACCTTTTGGATTGACCAATGCTCCAGCTGCTTTCATAGGTCTTATGAATAGGGTCTTCAAAGAGTATCTGGATCAGTTGGTCATAGTGTTTATTGATGATATTCTGGTTTATTTGAAGAGTGAAGGGGAACATGAGGAACATATCATAATAGTATTGCAAAAACTGAGGGAGAGGGAGCTTTATGCTAAGTTCATCAAGTGTGAGTTTTGGCTTCATGAGGTAGTATTCCTTGGACATCTAATTTCAAAGGATGGGGTACATGTTAATCTGAGGAAGGTTAAAGCTGTGGTGAATTGGCATGCACCAAAGACAATGACAGAGGTGAGGAGTTTTCTGGGTCTAGTAGGATATTATAGGAGATTCGTTGAAGGATTTTCTATGATAGCTGCACCGATGTCCAAGCTATTGAGGAAGAATCAAAAATTTATCTGGAGTGAGGAATATCAGAAAAGCTTTGAGGAGCTCAAGCATAGATTAACAAGTGTTCCAGTTTTGATTTTCCTTATTGGAGATGAGGGTTATACAGTATATAGTGATGCTTCAAGAAAGGGTTTGGGTTGTGTATTGATGCAGGGAGACAGGGTGATAGCTTACACTTCACAGCAACTGAAGCCATATGAGTTGAATTATCCAACCTATGATTTGGAATTGGCAGCAGTGATTTTTGCCTTGAAGATTTAGAGACATTATCTGTATGAAGTTCAGACGAAGATTTTTACGAATCATAAAAGTCTCAAATATCTGTTGAGTCAGAAAGAACTGAATTTGAGACAGAGAAGATGGTTAGAGCTAATTAAGGATTATGATTTGTTGATTGAGTATCATCCAGGAAGGGCAAATGTAGTGACTGATTCCTTGAGTAGGAAATCATCAATAGCCCTTGTTCAGTCAGTTTATCTGCCTTTATTGGAAGAGATGGCTAAGCTTAGGATAAGCTTGAAACAGGAAGAACCCGAGTGTATAGTTGCCCCTTTCAGAGTGAAACCGATACTCAGGGAGAAAGCAAAGGAGTTATAGGCACAAGATACAGATTTGAGCAAGCTCCGAGAAGAAATTAAGAATGGCAAGAAGTCTGAAGTGGTAGTGAGGGATGATAGACTCATGGTTGTAGGAAATAGGCTTTATATCTTAGATGTCAAGGAAGTGAAGGATGAGATACTGGAGGAGGCACCCAATATGCCTTATGCTATGCACCCAGGTAGCACCAGGATGTACAGATATCTGAAAGAGCATTTCTGGTGGAAAGGAATGAAGAGAGACGTAGTAGAATATACAAGTAAGTGTCTAGTGTGTCAGCAAGTCAAGGCTGAATACCAGACATCTTCAGGAAAGTTAAGACCATTATCCATTCCTGAATGGAAGTGGCAAAGGGTGATTGAGGACTTTCTGATGGGTTTGCCCAAGACCAGTAGGAAGCATGATGTCATATGGGTTATTGTTGATCAGTTGATGAAGTCAGTTCATTTTCTGGCAATCAAACAGACTGATTCCCAGCATGTGCTAGAAAAGAAGTATATTGATGAGATAGTGAGACTATATGGGATTCCATATTCTATAGTTTTTGACATAGATCCTTGGTTTACTTCGCGATTCTGGGGAACCTTATAAGAGGCTCTATGAACCAAATTTAGTTTTAGCACTGCTTTTCACCCCCAAATAGATGGTCAATCTGAGAGGACCATTTGGACCCTAGAGGGAATGCTCAGGGCATGTGTGATGGACTTCAAAAGGGCTTGGGATGAGCATTTTCCATTGATCAATTTTGCTTATAATAATTTTTACCATTCGAGCATTCAGATGGCCCCTTATGAAGCACTATATGAAAGAAGATGTAGAACTCTGATATGCTCAGATGAGGAAGGAGAAAGGAAACTAATAGGGCTAGAGTTACTCCAGATCATAGTGGAAAAGGTCATTTTAGTTAAGCAACAACTTAAGGCAGCTCAGGATAGAATGAAGAGTTACTCTGATGCACACCGAAAGGAGATAAAGTATGAAGTTGGGCAGAAAGTTTTTCTTAAGACATCTCCTTGGAAAGGAGTAATGAGATTTAGCAAGAAAGGCAAGTTGAGCCCGAGATATGTGGGTCCCTATGAAATCCTTGAGAGGATTGGACCGCTAGCCTATAGG
>JAOQML010140788.1:0-15622 GCA_027568935.1 Erythroxylum urbanii | reverse complement strand
AGGCAATATGTATAATCTCAATCTAACCACAAATCAATTGCATTTTTCCATTATTTACTAACAATAACACATATAAAAATAAATAAACCAATAATTACACAAAAAAGGGGCAAACATCAATAATAATCAAGCAAGATTTCATAACCAACCATGCCAATGGGTTGTTTTTCCCACCAAAGGTGTGCCAACGGGCAGTTTCGCCTACTAAAGATGCCAAGCGAATGAGCCAATAGGTTGTTTCTCCTATTGAAGGGGCCTAACGAATGTGCCAACGGGCTATTTTGGCCACTAAAGCTGTGCCAACAAGCTATTTTGCCCAACAAAGGTATGCCAATAGACTATTTTGCCCAATAAAGGTGTGCCAACAAACTTTTTTCCCAGCAAAGGTACGTAGCGACCGTCCCAAGGGCTATTTTGCCCACCAAAGGTGTTCCAAAGAGTTGTTTCTCCCACTGAAGGTGCTTGACGAACATCCCAACGTGCTATTTTGCCTAATGGGCTTTTTGTCCCACCAATGATGCCTGGTGACTGTGCCATTGGGCTTTTTGTCCCACCAATGGTGTCTGGTAACTGTGCCAATGGGCTATTTTGCCTACTAAATGTGTCTAGTGACCATACTAATGGGTTGTTTTTCCCACCAAAGTTGTTTCCAGACCAAGTCAACGAGTTGTTTTGCCCAACAAAGGTGTGCCAATGGACTATTTTTCCTACTGGAGGTGCCTAGCGACTGTGTCAATGGGCTGTTTTGCCCACCAAAGGTGTGCTTACGGGTTGTTTTACCCACTGAAGGTGTGCCAACAGGTTGGTTTGCCTACCACTGCTGTGCCAACATGCCATTTTTCCCACTGAAGGTGGCCAACGAATTGTTTTTCCCACCGAAGGTGTCAAGTGACCAAGCCAACAGGCTATTTTGCCCTCCGTATATGTGCCAATTGGCTGTTTATCCCACCGTAGGTGCCAAGTGATCGTAGTAATGGGCTATTTCGCCCACTGAATGGGCTTAGCGACCTTGCCAATGGTCTATGTTTCCCATCGAAGGTGTGCCAACGTGCTATTTTTTGCACGAAAGGTGCTTAGCAAAGATGCCTAGCGACCGTGCCAACAGGCTATTTTGCCCACTAAAGGTGCCTAGCGACTATGCCAACGGGATATTTTTCCCACCAAAGGTGACTAGGGATTGTGCCAACGGGTTATTTTCCCTACCAAAGGTGTCTAGCGATTATGCAACTGTGGTGCTTTTTGAACCGAATATATGCCAACGGGCCATTTTTCCCACCAAAGGTGCCTAGCGAACATCCCAATGGGCTATTTTACCCAATGAAGGTCCCTTACAGCCATGCCAACTTGTTTTTTGCCCATCGAGCTATGTCTACCAAAGGTGTGCCAACGAGCTGTGTTTCTCACTGAAGGTGCCCAACAGTTTGTTTTTCCCACTGAAGGTGCCTAATGACTGTGGCAACAGGTTGATTTGCCCATAGAAGGTGCGCCAAAGGGTTGTTTTGCCCACCGAAGGTATGCCAAAGGGCTGCTTTTCCCATCAAAGGCACCTACCGAACATGCCTATGGGCTTTGTTGCCTACTAAAGGTGTGCCAACGGGCTCCTTTTCCCAGCGAAGGTGCCCTACAGACTATTTTTCCCATCGAAGATGCCTAGCGACAGTGCCAATGGACTATTTACAACACTAAGGCATGCCAATTGGCTATTTCTCCCTCCAAAGGTGCCTAACGAAGGTGCCAATGGGACGTTTTGGCAATCGAAGGTGCCTAATGATCGTGCCAACAGGCTATTTTTCCCACCGAAGGTGCCTGATGACCGTGCCAATGGATAATTTTGCACATCAAAGGCACCAAGTGATAGTGCTAACGTACTGCTTTGCCCACCGAAGGTGTGCCAAAGAGTTATGTTTCCCACCGAAGGTGTGCCAATAGGCTATTTTGCTAACTGAAGGTGTGCCAATGCGTTGTTTTTTCCACTGAAGGTGCCCAATGGACTACTTTCCCACCAAAGGTGTATAGTGACTGTGCCAACTGGCTATTTTGCCAACTGAAGGTGCCTAGAAAAATTGCCAATGGGTTGTTTTTCCCACCAAAGGTGTTCCAACGGGCTGTTTTCTCACCGAAGGTGCCTAGTGAACGTGCCAGTGGGTTGTTTTGCCCATCAAAGGTGCCAAATGAACGTGGTAACGGGCTATTTTGCCCACTGAAGTTGTTTAGTGACCGTGCCACCGTAGTGTATTTCCCACAGAAGGTATGCCAACGAGCTATTTTTCCCACAGAAGGTGCCTAGCAAACCTACTGACGGGCTATTTTAGCCACCGAAGGTGCTCAAACAGTCTATTTTACCTATTGAAGGTGTTCCAACTTATTTTTTCCCGCCGCAGTTGTCCTATGGATTGCTTTGCCCACCAAATATGCCTAACAACCATGCCAACGGGCTATTTTGCCCACAAAAGATGCCAAGCAATTATGCCAACTGACTATTTACTGCACCGAAGGTGTTCCAACGGGTTGTTTTGACTACCAAAGCTGTGCCAAGAGTAGTATTTCCCAACGAAGGTGCCCAATGAGCTGTTATTTCCACTGAAGGTGCTTAACGACTGTGGCAACGGATTGTTTTTTACACCGAAGGTGCCTAATGACATTTTGTTTTTCCCTCCAAAGGTGTGCCAACGGGTTGTTTTTCGTATCGAAGGTGCCTAGGGAAGGTGTCAACGGACTATTTTGGCCACCGAAGGTGTTCGAATGAGCTATTCTGTCTAGTGAAGGTTGACAACGGTCCGTTTTTCCCACCAAAGGTGGACTATGAATAGTTTTGCCCACCATAACTGCCTAGCGACTGTTCCAACGGGTTGTTTTGCCTACCAAAGGTGTGCAAACAGGCTATGTTTTAAATCGAAGGTGCCCAATGGGCTGTTTTGCCCACCAAAGGTGCCTAGCGACCATGTCAACTAGCTATTTGCCCCATTGAAGGTGTTCCAACGGGTTGTTTTGCCTACCAAAGATGTGCCAACGAGCTGTGTTTTGCCCCACTGAAGGTGTTCCAACGAGCTGTGTTTTGCCTACCAAAGATGTGCCAAAGGGCTATTTTTCCCACTAAAGATGCCTAGTGATCCTGGCAATAGCCTGTTTTGCCCACCAATGGTGTGCCAAAGGTGTTTTACACATCGAAGATGTGCCAAAGGGCTGATTTTCCCAATGAAGGCACCTAGCGAATGTGCCAACGATCCATTTTGCCCATCAAAAGTGAGCCAATAGGCTATTTTTCCCATTGAAGGTGCCCAACGATCTATTTTCCCCACTGAAGGTGTGTTAATGGGCTGCTTCTCCCATTAAAGGTGCCTAACGAACATGTCAATGGGTTTGCCCACTAAAGGCGCCCAATGACCGTGCCAATGGGGTGCTTTTCCCACTAAAGGTGATTAGGGCTGTGCCAATGGGTAATTTTTCCCACCAGAGGCACCAAGCGACAATGTCAACGTGTTATTTTTCCCACCGAAGGTGTGCCAACGGGTTGTTTTTCCCATTGAAGGTGCCTAGAGAATGTGCCGACGGGTTGTTTTGCCTATCAAAGGTGTTCCAACTGGCTAGTTTGGCCACCTAAGGTGCCTAGCGACCATGCCAATGGGTTGTTTTTCCTACCAAAGGTGTGTCAACGGGCATTTTTACCTACTAAATATTCCAATCGAACGAGCCAATAGGTTGTTTCTCTTACGAAAGGGGCTTAACGAATGTGCAAATGGGTTTGCCTACCGAAGGTGCCCAATGATCATGCCAACAGGCTATTTTTCCTAATGAAAATGAATGGCGACTTTGCCAATAGGCAATTTTACCCACTGAAGGCGCTAAGTGGCGCTGCCAACATGCTATTTTTTCCACTAAAGGTGTGCCATTGGGCTATTTTTCTCACTGAGGGTGCCTAGCGAACGTGTCAACGGGCTGTTTTGCCCACTGAAGGTGTTCCAACGGGCTATTTTGCCTATCGAAGGTCTACCAATGGAGTTTTTCGCACCAAAGGTGCCTTATGGACTGTTTTGCTCACAAAGGTGCTTAATGACCATGCCATTGGGCTATTTTGCCTACAAAGTGTGTGCAAATAGGCTATTTTTCCCACCGAAGGTACCCAACTGTTTGTTTTACACACCAAAGGTGCTTAGCAATCGTGCCAACTAGCTATTTGCCCTACTAAAGGTGCTCTAATAGGTTATGTTTCCTAGCAAAGGTGTGCCAGCGAGCTGTGTTTCCCATCAAAGGTGCCTACTGACTGTTGCAACGAGTTGTTTTCCCACTAAAGGTGCCTACTGACTATGGCAACAAGTTGTTTTACCCATCCAATTTGTGCCAAAGGGTTGTTTTGCCCATCAAAGTTGTGCCAAAGGGTTGTTTTTCCCATCGAAGGCACGTAGCAAACATTCCAACGAGCTATTTTACCCACCAAAGGTGCCTAAGGGACTGTTTTGCCACCGAAGGTGCCTCGTGACCAAGCCCACGAGCTATTTGCCCCACCAAAGGTGTGCCAATGGGCTGTTTCTCCCAAGAAAGGTGCCTAATGATCTTGCCAATGGTTTGCCCACCAAAGGTGCTAAATGACCGTTCCAATGGGCTATTTTTCCCACTGAAGATGCCTGGCAATCGTGGCAATGGGCAATTTTACCCACCGAAGGTGCCAAGTGATAGTACCAACGTGCTATTTTACCCACCGAAGGTGTGCCAATGAGCTATTTTTCCTACTGGATATGCCTAAAGAAAGTGTCGATGGGCTGTTGTGCCCACCGAAGGTGTTCCAACAAGTTATTTTGCCCACCGAAGATGCCGAGTGACCATGCTAGTGGGTGGTTTTTCATACTAAAGTTGTGCCAACGAGTTGTTTTTCCCACCAAAGGTGCCTAGCGAGCATGCCAACTGACTATTTTACCTACAGAAGGTGTGCAAATCGGTTGTTTTTCCCACCAAAGGTGCCCAACAGTTTGTTTTGCCCAAATAAGGTGCATAGAAATCATGCCAACTGGCTATTTGCCCTACCGAAGGTGCTCCAACAGGTTGTGTTACCTACCAAAGGTGTGCCAACGAGCTATGATTCCCATCGAAAGTGCCCAAGGGGTTGTTTATCCCATCAAAGGTGCCTAGTGACTGTGGCAACGGGATGTTTTGCCCTCCCAAAGTGTGCCAACGAGCTGCGTTTCTCACCGAAGTTGCCCAACGAGCTATTTTTCCTACCAAAGGTCCCTAATGACTGTGGCAACGAGATGTTTTGCCTAACGAGCTATTTTGGCATTCAAAGGTGCCCCAATGAGTTATTTTTCCCACCGAAGCTGCTCAACAAACTGTTTCTCCCACCGAAGGTCCCTAGCAATCATGCCAATGAGTTACTTTGCCTGCCAAATGTGTGCCAACCGGTTGTTTACCTAACCTAAGGTGCCTAGTGATCACGTCAATAGACTATTTTCCCACCCAAGGTGCCTGGTGACAATTCTAACGGGCTGTTTTACCCATCAAAGGTGTCAACTGGCTATTTTGCCTACCAAAGGTGTGCCAACAGATAGTGCTTACCACCGAACGTGCCCAACAGGCTATTTTTTCCACCGAAGGTATGGCTTGAAGACTGTGCCAACGAGTTGTTTTTCTAATCGAAGGTGCCTAGAGACTATGGCGACGGGTTGTTTTTGCTAGCGAAGGTGTGCCAATGGCTATTTTTTATATCAAAGGTGCCTAGCGACATTGCAACCGGGCTACTTTACCCACCGAAGGTGCCTAGCAATTGTGCCAAAGTGCTATTTTTTCCCACCGAAGGTGTGCCAACGGGCTGTTTTCCCACAGAAGGTGCCTAGCGAGCATCACAATGGCCTATTTTGCCTATCGAAGGTCCCTAGTGATTGTACCAACGAGCTATGTAAGCCAACAGGCTGGTTCTCCCATCGAAAGATTTTGGCGACTGTGCCAACGGGCTATTTTTCCTTCCAAATGTGTGCCAACGGGTTGTTTTGCCTACTAAGGTATGCCAACGGGCTATTTTTCCCACTAAAGATGCCTAACTAGGTGTTTTGTGCACCAAAGATGCCTAGCGACGGTGCCAATGGGATGTGTTGCCCATCAAAGGTGTACCAACAAGCTGTTTTTTCCATCGAAGGTGCCTCGTCAACGTGCCAACGGGCTATTTGCCTAGTGACTGTGCCAACAGGTTGTTTTGTCCACCGAAGGTGTGCCTACGGGCTATTTTGCCTACCAAAGATGTGCCAACGGGCTGTGCTTCTTGTTGACGGTGCCCAACGGGCAATTTTTCCCATTGAAGGTGCCTCATGGCCATGGTAAAAGGCTGTTTTGCTCATCAAAGGTGTGTCAACAGTCTATTTTGCATACCAAAGGTGTGCCAACGGACTGTTTTTCATATCGAAGGTGCCCAACAGATTGTTTTGCCCATCGATGATGCCTAAAGACCATGTGAAAGGGCTGTGTTGCCATCCAAAGCTGTACCAACAGGCTATTTTTCCCACAGCATGCTCCTAGAGAACGTGTCAAAGGGCTATTTTTCCACCAATGGTGCCAAGTAACAGTGCCAACAGGCTATTTTACCCACCAAAGGTGTATGAATGGGTTGTTTTGCCCATCAAAGGTGTGCCAACGGGTCGTTTTTCCCATCGAAGGTGCCCAACAGGTTGTTTTTCATGCCATAGGTCCCTAGCAATCATGCCAACGAGCTATTTTTCCCACCAAATGTGTGCCAACTGGTTGTTTGTCTCACTTAAGGTGCCTAGTGATCATGCCAATGGACTGTTTTTCCATCGAAGATGTCGAGTGATAACATTAACCGGTTGTTTTTCCCACCAAAGGTGTCGGGTGACCACGCCAATGGGTTGATTTACCCACCGAAGGTACGGCTTGAAGACTGTGTCAACGGGTTGTTTTTCCAATCGAAGGTGCATAGCGACTATGGCAACGGGTTGTTTTTGTTACCGAAGGTGTGCCAATGGCTATTTTTTATATCAAAGGTGCCTAGCGACAGTGCAACCGGGCTACTTTGCCCACCGAAGGTGCCTAGCAATCGTTCCAAAGTGTTGTTTTTTCCCACCGAAGGTGTGCCAACGGGCTATTTTCCCACCAAAGGTGCCTAGCAAACATTCCAATAGCCTATTTTGCCTATTGAAGGTCCCTAATGATTGTACCAACGTGCTATTTAGCCCAACAGGCTGGTTCTCCCACCGAAAGATTTTGGCGACTGTGCCAACGGGCTATTTTTTCTTCCAAATGTGTGCCAACGGGTTGTTTTGACTACCAAGGCATGCCAACGGGCTATTTTTCCCACTAAAGCTACCTAACTGGGTGTTTTGTGCACCAAAGATGCCTAGTGATGGTGCCAATGGGATGTGTTGCCCATCAATGGGATGTGTTGCCCATCAAAGGTGTACCAACGAGTTCTTTTTCCCATTGAAGGTGCCTCGTCAACGTGCCAACGGGCTATTTTACCCACCGAAGGTGCCTAGTAACTGTGCCAACAGATTGTTTTGTCCACCGAAGTTGTGCTCGCGGGCTGTTTTGCCTACTGAAGATGTGCCAACGGGCTGTTCTTCTAGTTGAAGTTGCCCAATGGGCTATTTTTCCCATTGAAGGTGCCTCATGACCATGGTAAAAGGCTGTTTTGCTCACCGAAGGTGTGCCAATAGTCTATTTTGCAAACAAAAGGTGTGCCAACGGGTTGTTTTTCCCATTGAAGGTGCCCAATAGATTGTTTTGCCCATCGATGATGCCTAAAGACCATGTGAAAGGGCCGTGTTACCATCCAAAGGTGTACCAAAAGGCTGTTTTTCCCACAGCAGGCTCCCAGAGAACATGTCAAAGGGCTATTTTTTCACCAACGGTGCCTAGTAACGTGCCAACAAACTGTTTTGCCCACTAAAGGTGTGCCAATGGGCTGTTTTACCCATTGAAGGTGTGCCAACGGGTCGTTTTTCCCATCGAAGGTGCCCAACAGGTTGTTTTTCATGCCGTAGGTCCCTAGTAATCATGCCAACGAGCTATTTTGCCCACCGAATGTGTGATAACTGATTGTTTGTCTCACTTAAAGTGCCTGCTGATCGTGCCAATGGACTGTTTTTCCCACCGAAGATGTTGAGTGACAATATTAACCGGTTGTTTTGCCCATCAAAGGTGTCGATCGACTATGCCAATGGGTTGTTTTACCCACTAAAGGTGTGCCAAAGGGTTGTGCTTCCCACCGAAGGTGCCCAACGGGCTATTTTTCCCAGCAAAGGTACCTGACGACCTTGCAAATGGGCTATTTTCCCAACGAAGGTGCCTAGCAACTGTGGCAACGAGTCGTTTTGTCCACCGAATGTGTGCCAACGACTTTTTTTGCACCAAAGATGCCTAACGACCATGCCAACGGTCTATTTTACCCGCCAAAGGTGCCTAGCAATTGTGTCATTGTGCTGTTTTTCCCATCGAAGATGTGCCAACAGGTTGTGTTTCATACTGGTGGTGCCCAACAGGCTATTTTGCCCATCGAAAGTGTCTAGTGATTGTGCGATTGTGGTGTTTTTCATACCAAAGGTGTGCCAACGAGCTATTTTTCCCTCCAAAGGTGCCTAACAAATATCCTGATGCATTTTTCTGCCTATCGAAGGTCCTTAGCGATCGTGCCAACTTGCTATTTAGCCCAATAGGCTGGTTTTCCCTTTGAAGGTGACTAGCGACTGTGCTGACAGGCTTTTTTGCCCACTAAATATGTGCCAACGGGCTCTTTTACTTATTGAAGGTGTGCCAACGGGTTCTTTTTCCCACTGAAGGTACCCAGCGGGTTATTTTTCCCATCGAAGGTACCTAACAATTGTGCCAACGAGGTATTTTGCTCACCGAACGGGCCTAGCGACCTTGCTAACGTGTTGTTTTTCCCACCGAAGATACCTAGCGAACTTGCCAACAGGCTATTTTGCCTACCTAAGATGCTCTAATGGGCTATTTTACCTACCAACGATGTGTCAACAGGCTATTTTTCCCACTGAATGTGTGACAATTGGTTGTTTTACCCATCAAACATGCATACCGATCATGCCAACGGGCTATTTTGCCCATCGAAGGTGTGCCAAGGGACTGTGTTTCCAACTGAAGGTGCCTAACGGGCCATTTTTCCCACCGAAGGTGCCTGGCGACTGTGCCAACGGGCTATTTGGCCTATCAAAGGTGCCTAGCGATTGTGCCAATGGGCTATTTTTCCTAACGGGCTATTTTGTCGAAGGTGTACCAACAAGCTGCTTTTCCTACCAAACTTGCCTTATAGATTGTTTTGTCCACCAAAAGTGCCTGGTGACCTTCCCAATTGGTTGTTTTGCCTACCAAAGGTGTTTCCCACCTAAGGTGCCCAGTGGGTTGCTTTCCCACAGAAGGAGCCTAACGACCATGCCGGTTGGTTATTTGCCCCACCGAAGGTGTTCTAATGGGTTATTTTGCCTACCAAAGGTGTGTTAACGAGCTTTGTTTCCCACCAAAGGTGGCCAACAGGCTATTTTCCCACCAAAGATGCCTAGTGACTATGGCAATGGGATGTTTTTCCCTATAAATGGGCTATTTTTCCCACCAAAGGTGTGCCAAAGGGTTGTTTTTCCCACTGAAGCTACCTAACGATCATGCCAACAGGCTATTTTTGCCATCGAAGGTGCCTAGCGACCATGGCAACGGGTTGTTTTTCCCACCGAAGGTGTACCAACGAGCTGTTTTTCCCAAAACAATTACATAGCGAACATGCCAACGGGCTAGTTTTGCAATCGAAGGTGCCTGGTGACCGTGCCAACGGGTTGTTTTGCCCACTAAATGTTTGCCAATGGGCTGTTTTGCCAGTCGAAGGTGTGCCATCAAGTTATTTCTCCCACCAAAGGTGCCCAACAGACTGTTTTTCCTATTGAAGGTCCCTAGCAATCATGCCACAAGTTGTTTTACCTATCGACTATGTGACAACTAGCTGTTTGCCCCACCTTAGTTGCCTAGTGATAGCGCCAATGGACTGCTTTTCCCACTGAATGTGCCTAGTGACAGTGCTAATGAGTTGTTTTCCTGCCAAAGGTGTCCAGCAACGGTGCCAACAAACTATTTTCTCTATAGAAGGTGTGCCAACAGGTTGTGCTTTCCACCGAAGGTGCCCATCGGGCTATTTTTCCCATCAAAGGTACCTGAAGATAGTACCAATGGGTTGTTTTTCCCACCAAAGGTGCCTAGTGATTGTGGCAATGGGTTGTTTTACCCACCGAAGGTGTGCTGATGGGTTGTTTTTACCACCGAAGGTGCCAAGCGAGCATCCCAACAGGCTATATTGCCTATTAAAGGTCCCTAGCAACCTTGCCATCGTGTTATTTTGCCCAACAGGTTGTTTTGGCCACTGAATATGTTTGGTGACCATGCCAATGAGCTATTTTGTCCACTTAATGTGTCTAGCGACCACGTCAATAGGCTATTTTTCCCACCTAAGGTGCCTAAGGACTGGGCCAACGGGTTGTTTTGCCCAACAAAGGTGTGCGAACGGGCTATTTTTCCTACCGAAGGTATCCAGTGATCGCGTCAACAGGCTGTTTTCCCATTGAAGGTGTGCCAACGGGTTGTTTTTCCCACCGAATGTGCCTAGCAACCATGCCAACGGGCTATTTTGCCCACCAAAGGTGCACCAATGGGCTCTTTTACCCAATTAAGGTGTGCCAACAGTTGTTTTACTTACCGAAGGTATGCCAACGTGATGTTTTGCCATTGAAGGTGTCAAGCGACTATCCCATCTGGCTGTTTTGCCCACCAAATGTGTGCCAACTGGCTATTTATCCCACCAAAGGTGTCAAGTGATCACGCCAATGGGCTATTTCACCCACTAAAGGTGCCAAGTGATCGTGTGCCAACGTGCTATTTCTCCCACCGAAGGTGCCTAGCAAACGTGCCAATAGGCTATTTTCCTACCCAAAGTGCCTAGTGACTGTGCCAATGGGCTATTTTGCCTACCGAAGGTGTCTAGCTACCATGTAGCCATGGTGTTTTTCCCATCGAAGGTGTGCCAACTGGTTGTTTTTTCAACTGAAGGTGGCTAACAAACATCCCAACGGGCTATTTTGCCCGTCGAAGGTCCCTTGTGACTGTGCCAAGGTATTATTTTACCCAACGAGCTATTTTTGCCACTGAAGGTGCCTAGCGACCGTGCAAACGGGTTATTTTGGCCACCAAAGGTGCCTAGCGACCATGTCAACAGGATATTTTACCCACTGAAGGTGCCTAGCAACCGTGCCAACGTGCTAATTTTCCCACCGAAGACATGCCAACGGGTTATTTTTCCTACCAAAGGTGCATAGCAAACTTGCCAATAGGCTGTTTTGCCCACTGAAGGTGTGCTAACGGGTTGTTTTGCCTATCAAATATGTTCCAAAGAGCTATTTTTCCACCGAAGGTGCCCAACATAATGTTTTATCCACCGAATATGCCTAGCAATAGTGCCAATAGGTTGTTTTGCCCACCAACGGTGCTAGTGAATGTGTCAATAGGTTATTTTGCCCACCGATGGTATCTAGCAACCATACGACCTTGGTGTTTTTCCCACCAAAGATGTGCCAACAGGCTATTTTTTCTACCGAAGGTGCCTAATGAAAGTGCCAATGTGGTTTTTTTCTCATCGAAGGTGCCTAGTGACCATGCCAACGTGCTATTTTTCCCACCAAAGATGTGCTAATGGGCTATGTTTCATACCGATGTTGCCCAATGGGCTGTTTTGCTTATTGAAGTTACCTAGTGACCGTTCGAATGGGCTGTTTTGTTCACTGAAGGTGTGCCAATGGGCTATTTTCCCATCTAAGGTGCCCAATAGGTAGTTTTTCCCATTGAAGGTTCCTAATGACCATGCTGACATGCTATTTTGCCCACCGAATGTGTTTAGCGACCATTCCAACAGGCTGTTTTTCCTACTGAAGGTGCCTAGGGATCATGCCAACGGGTTGTTTTGCCTAATGAAGATGTGCTAACAGGTTCTTTTCCCCCTAGCAACCGTGATAATGCACTGTTTTTCCCACCGAATGTGTGCCAATGGACTATTTTGCCTATCGAAGGTGTCCCAAAGGGTTGTTTTTCCCACCAAAGGTGGCCAATGTACTATTTTCCCAACCAAAGATGCCAAGCGACAATGCTCACGGGATGTTTCCAAAGGTGCCTAGCGAATATGCCAATGGGCTATTTTGCGTACCAAAGGTGCCTAGCAATCGTGTGACCTTGGTGTTTTTCCCACCAAAGGCATACTAAAAAGCTGTTTTCCTACCGAAGGTGCCTAACGAACATTCCGATGGGGTATTTTTCCAAATGAAGGTGCCTAGTGACCGTGCCAACGTGCTATTTTTCCCACCAAATATGTCCCAACAGGTAATGTTTCCCATCGATGTTGCCCAATGGGCTGTTTTACCTACCAAAGGTGCCCAATGACCATACGAGCAGGCTGTTATTCCACTGAAGGTGTGCCAACAAATGTGTTTCCCATCGAAGGTGCCCAGCAAGTAGTTTTCCCATTGCAGGTGCCTAATGACCATGCTAACGAGTTATTTGCCCACCAAAGGTGCCTAGCGACCTTGCCAACGAGATGTTTTACCCACTAAAGGTGTGCCAAAGGTGCCCACTAGGCTATTTTTCCGACCGAAGGTTACTGGTGCCCAATAGGCTATTTTGCACATCGAACGAACCTAGCAACTATGTCAATGTGTTGTTTTCCCCACCGAAGGAGTGCTAATGGTTTGTTTGTCCCATTGAAGGTGCCAAACAAACAGGCCAATGGACTATTTTTTTGTCTGAAGGTTGCTAGTGACCATGTCAATATGCTATTTTGCACATCGAACGAACCTAGCAACTATACCAATGTGTTGCTTTTCCCACCGAAGGAGTGCCAACGGGTTGTGTTTCCCACCGAAGCTGCCCACTGGGCTATTTTTCTGACCGAAGGCTACTGGTGACCATGCCAATAGGCTATTTTGCACATCGAATGAACCTAGCAACCATGCCAATGTGTTGTTTTTCCCACCGAAGGAGTGCCAATGGGTTGTTTGTCCCATCAAAGGTGCCTAATGAATAGGCCGATGAGCTATTTTACCCTTCAAAGTTATTCCAAATGGTTATTTTGCCTATCAAAGGTGCCTAATGAAAGTGCCAATAGGGTATTTTTCCCATTGAAGGCACCCAGCGACCGTGCCAACGTGCTATTTTTCCCACCAAAGATGTGCCAATGGGCTATATTTCCTACCGATGTTGCCCAAAGGGCTGTTTTACTCACCGAAGTTGCCCAGTGACTGTGGGAACGGGCTATTTTGTCCATCGAAGGTGCACCAACAGACTGTTTCTCCCATTGAAGGTGCCCAACAGATTATTTTTCCTACCGAAGGTACCTAGCGAATGTGCCAACGGGCTATTTTGCCTACCGAAGGGATCGAGTGACCGTGCCAATGGGCTATTTTGCCCACTGAAGGTGTGCCAACGGGCTATTTTATCGACCTAAAGTGTGTCAACAGGCTATTTTACCGAGCCAAGGTGTGCCAACGGGCTATTTTTTCACCAAAGGTGCCCAACAGACTGTTTTACCCATCGAAGATATATAGCGACCATGCTAACGGGTTATTTTGCTAATCAAATGTGCCTAACGGGCTATTTACCCACTGAAGATGCCTAGCAATAGAGCGACCGTGGTGTTTTTCCCACCGAAGGTGTGCCAACTAGCTATTTTTCCAACCAAGCATGCCTAGAGACCATGCCAGTAGACTGTTTTGCGCAATGAAGCTGAGCCAACAGGGTGTTTTTCCCTTCGAAGGTGCCCAATGGGCTGTTTTTCCTATAGAAGGTGCCTGACGAGCATGCCAATAGGGTATTTTGCTCACGAAAGGTGACTAATGATAGTGCCAACAAGTTGTTTTGCCAACCGAAGGTGTGCCAAAGGGTCATGTTTCCTACCGAAGGTGCCCAATGGGTAATTTCTCCAAACGAACGTGCCTGACGACCATTCCGATGGGCTATTTTGCCCACCGATGGTGCATTATGGCCGTGCTAGCATGCTGTTTTCCCCACTAAAGGTATCCCAACAGACTATTTTTCCCACCAAAAGTGCCTAGCAAACATCTCGACGGTCTATTTTGCCCACCGAAGGTGTTCCAACAGGCTATTTTGCCTACAGAAGGTGGGCCAACAAGTTGTTTTTCACACTGAACTTGTCCTATGGAATGTTTTTCCCATCAAAAATGCCTAGAGACTGTGCCAACTAGTTTTTCCCAGCAAAGGTCTACAAACAGGTTATTTTTCTCACCCAAGGTGCCTAATGGGTTGTTTTACCCACCGAAGGTGCCTAGTGACCTTGCTAGTGGGCTATTTGCCCCATCAAAGTTGTTCCAACGATTGTTTTACCTACCAAAGGTGTGCCAACGAGTTGTATTTCCCACCGAAGGTGGTCAACTGCCTGTTGTTCCCACCAAAGGTGCCTATCGACTATGGCAATGGGCTATTTTTTCCACCAAAGGTGTGCCAACTAGCTGTTTTGCCCACCAAAAGTGTTCCAAAGGCTTATTTTTCCCACTGAAGACACCTTGCGAACTTGCCAATAGGTTGTTATGCCTACCAAAGGTGTGTCAATAGGTTGTTTTTCCCACTGAAGGTGCCCAATAGACGTTTACCCACTGAAGGTGTCCAGCGACTCTGCCAACGGGCTATTTGCTCCACCAAAGTTATACCAACAGGTTGTGTTTCTCACCAAAGGTGCCCAATGGGATATTTTTCCCACCGAAGGTACCTAATGACCACGCCAACAAGCTATTTTTCCTACAAAAGGTGTCTAGCGACCGTGGCAACAGGCTGGTTTACCCACCAAAGGTGTGCCAACGGGCTATTTTGCCCACCTAAGGTGTGCCAATGGGATATTTTTCCCTTCAAAGGTGCCTAGAGAATGTGCCAACAAGTTGTTTCGCCCACCAAAATGTGCCAGTAGGCTGTTTATCCCACCGAAGGTTGGCCAACAAGCTATTTTTCGCACTAAAGGTGCCTAACTGACAGTTTTGCCCACTAAAGATGCCTAGCAAACGTGCCAAGGGGATGTAATGGGATGTTTTTCCCACCAAACGTGCCAATGGGACCCACTGAAGGTGCCTAGTGACTGTGTCAATGGGTTGTTTTGTCTATTGAAGGCATGCCAACAGGCTATTTTACATATTGAAGGTGTGCCAATGGGTTGTCCATCTAACCGAAGCTACCCCAACGGGCTATTTCTCCCACCAAAAATGCCTAGCGACCGTCGCAACGGGTTGTTTTGCCCACCAAAGTTGTTCCAATAGGTTGTTTTGCCTACCAAAGGTGTGCCAGCGGGCTGTTTTCCTATTGAAGGTGCCCAACTAATTGTTTTGCCTATCGATGATGCCTAGTGACTGAGCCAAGGGGCTATTTTACCCACTAAAGATGTGCCAACGGGCTATTTTTTCCATCAATGGTACAAAGCGAACGTTCAAATGAGTTGTTTGCTCACCAAAGGTGTGCCAACAGGCTATTTTGCCAACTGATGGTGTGCCTATGGGCTATTGTTCCTGTAACAGCCCAGACCACCCGCTTGCAGATATTGTCCGCTTTGGGCTTGGCCCGCACGGTTTTGTTCTTCCAGACT